>OZ020248.1:14647822-14677613 GCA_963971285.1 Astropecten irregularis
GTCACAAACGGCACTGTTGTTATGGGACCGGGAATTTTGCCGAGGCAAAGTGATCTACGTATCGACACGTCCGCTTAGTATGGAAATTACCAAAATGAATATTCATGCGATGACGTAGACCGCCATTTTGTGTGGAGCAGAGCCACACAAATTAAATTCCGTTTTTTACGTTCTCGTCTGGACATTCGTCAGAAAAGGTCGATTTTCATCAAAAGGAATAAACGTGAGTACAAATGAATATGCTGCATTTCTTCTCTAACTTTCGTAGAAGCAATGGAGCGAGTTTCAATTCTGTTTGTGATTTTTTGGGTGTAATTTGGGGACTTTTTCGGCGGAAGTGCCGTGAAATTTGGTTTTTCCTGTGTACGACACATCTGGGCCAATATAAATCACTGGGGCGCTAGACCGACCGTCAACCCCAAAAGTCAAAAAGGGAGTTCAGCGCCCCAGTTACTGGGTCTAGGTTCAAACTACCATTAACAGTATTGCACCAAAAACTGAGAGACTCCTGGATGGGGTTTTTAGAACTGTGAATTTGAGGGATTTTACACAATTATTAATGGTGCACCTAATGAAAAACAGGTGCACCCTTTACGGCTCATTGAAGGGCTCCATCTAGCGGCATGAATATGCCAGTTAGGGAATTCCCCAGGAAGTGAGTCAACGCTGTGACGGACGCGCGCGGAAGCAGTAACTCGTTCAGTTAAAAAGGATCGCAAAAAGGCCTGTTGTACTTGTTAAATTATCCAATTCTTGTTTTTCTACTTCGGTGAGGGAACATAGCCATACAGAGAAATCAAGATTATTAAGAGGACCTTGAGGTAGGTATAAAAGGGTGATTTTTTCATCTAGCAATGTATCCGCGATGTACCGGTTTTCGAGGGTGTAACAGTAGTAACTGTAGGCTAACTGCATGATTTATTCCAAGCAAGACAAAAAGTCACATACACAGGCCTCAAATTTCAATGATTTTAGGGCACTGCCATTTTGGCCCAAAGAAAGTGGACATTTTAGGGGCACTGCGGCCAAACTTAGAGGCAAAGAGGCCATTTTTTTAATGAGGGAAAGGCACCGAGGCCAAACACTGTTTTGGAGCAGTACAAGTACAATATAATGAAGAATCGCCTTAAAACTCCTGTGAAATGACAGGAACAGTTATGGAGAGAGGAATCACCTCATTTCATATTTCCTTCCTCCATGGGTACAGGCACGCCGCTAGCTAGTACTAGTACAAGTGGCGTAACGGCCAACCCTCGATCGAAAACTTGATACCTCGAATGACCATATCGTTGCGAGATCCCTGTAAAAATATTCTGACCGTCCGTCCTTCCCGAAAGTACTGTAAATTGCATTTTCCTGATCAGCTAAATGTTGCTTGAATTCCAGTTGGTTATTTTGTCCATTTGGCCAAGTAGAAAAACTCTTTTCACGTGGTCGATTATCGTGAATTGCCTTCCGAAAATGACAATCGCATAAAACGTAAACATAGCACAGGCCGCATGCATACCGACTTTTCCACGCCTGGTATCCGCGAACGTAATTGCCTCATTTCAAAGCAAACGTGCACCAGCGAAATAGTCCGGAAGTCTACTGTGCATGCATGCAATGCATGCAACATAAACACGTGTGTGTAGATGATGGTGGTACGGTATGTAGTGGGTGCGCTGTATGGTGCAGTTGCGGCAGGTCGGGCTCGGTACATGGATCGTGGCCGGGCTTTTCTCGGTAGGAAAACTGCTTTATTTTTTGCGTGGATGTAAGATTGGTAATTTACGGGAAATAAAAGACACAATTTCAGGGGGCACCGCGGCCGAGAAGAAAAGGGCACACGGCCAATTTGGGCAAATTTTGGCCGCGGACAAACTTTTGCACGGCGGCCAAATATAAAAGCACCGGCGGCCATGGCCGCGGTGGCCGCGGTGAAATTTGAGGCCTGCATACACTACAGACGGAAACTGTTGACACGTAGTTTTGGAGCACGTACCGTACATAAAACAGATCAACGGGTTGTGTGATACAGGCCTGCGAGTCGCTACCAGTAAAGTATAGGACTAGTAGGACTCGGGTCAATCCTCGAAAACTTGATACCTCGACAACAGGTACACTACACTGACGGCTAGGCCATAAAAAAAAATTGTTGTATTGGCGTAACCCGCCCGACCCAAAAATATGCCCCGACCGTAAACATTTTAAACCAAAAAGAAAAATACAAAAAAATAAATAAATACAAATGTCATTTCTTGTCTTTATTTGACACGTCAAATACTGTGATATACAGGGGAAAAAGCATTTAATACCCCAGGAAAAATTTAATAAAAAAAAATAAAAATCCGCCCGCCCTACCCTATTTTCCAAACCTCCGTTAGGCCACATAAAAAAAATTACTTGTTTAGCGTCCCCGCCCGACCTCAGATATGAGCCCGACCTGTATTATTTTTTTATTTTTTATTTGTCTCAAAAAAAAAAAATATTGGGGGAAACAATTATTTCTTGTATGTAAAAGCAGTGTGCGCTAATATCTACCGTAATTTTCGGACTAAACATCATGAAGGCCACCTGGGGTAGAAGCTGCAGCATGCGAAAAATGTACAAATTTAAGCGGAAGGGACATTTGATAATCAACGTTCCGGAAATTTGTACCGATGTGGCGGACTGAAGGAATATCAGCCGAGCGCATGACTAGAACTACCGTAACCCGACTTGAGTCAAGTCTACATACTTAGGTTTCTCTAGTCTACTGAAATTTCCAATGGTCAGATATCTAGCTTGAAAGCTTCTATGGTCTTCAGTATTTTCCTAACATGTTTTCTGACCATGAATACCATGTATCTTTTCTTCCACAGGCATGTTGCCATTCTATCCTTAAAATAAAAAATAAAAATAAAAACCTCCCTCCCTACCTAGAAAATTTGGAAGAGGTGGACGCTAAACAATTATTTTTTTTTATGTGGCCTTACGCCGATACACCAATTTTTTTTTTATGGCCCTAGTGCGTGGTGTTTTTAAGTGTCATTTGACCATGTTGATTTGAGACTTGAGTACTACTCTCTAGTTAGTAGTACTAGTAGTAGTACTAATACCATGGAGGAAGGAAATAGAACTTAGAAGTAGTTCGAACGGACCAGAGATTAGAACCCCTCGCTGAAGTTTTAAAACATTTTTTTTTATTTCTTTCCCCCATAATTCCAGTAATTGTTCAGACCACTGATGTTCATTGTTCACTCAGACGTTCAGTATCTTTTTTACTTATTTGTAGGCCTAACTATTTCTACATCCATGGTTTGAACTACGGAAAGAATTCCACCGATGGCCATTACAGAAAAAGGGTTATTTCCTCCAAGATTTTACTTATTGGATGCAATTCATGTAATGATTTTATAACAGTGGGTTATATCTAAAAAGTGAGATTTTCAGTGTTTTTTGTTTACGTCACGCTTCGAACTAAAATGCAGCTGCAGCCATTTTTCTCATAACGCCCTCTGTCAGTCTCATAGGTTTGTTTACAAGTGATGGCTGTCAGAGGAATTCTTACCTGAACGATCTACAACCTACAAGTTACAATTAAGTAATGAACTTGTGCTTGGGTAAAATGTGAGTTTTCAAAATTCCGTAAGGGAAAGAATTCCACTGACGGCCATCACTTGTGCACAAACCTATGGGACCGACAGAGGGCGTTATGAGAAAAATGGCTACCACTGCATTCAAAGTGTATCATTGTACTTGTAGGTAAAAAAAACCACTGAAAATCTTTTTCAGATATGCTACCCCAGTGTACACACCAAAGATTGAAGTTCATCATGACTTGCATGCAATAACTTATCTCTTTGAGAAAATAACCCTGTTTCCGTAATGGCCGTCAGTGGAATTCTTTCCTCAGTGAGCCTATACTCCATAGCTATTTGGAAGATTTTTTAAGTAAGAAAAACAAAATCTGTTAACTGTGTATGTAGGGCCCATTGTGTTGTTGGGAAGAATTCCACTGACGGCCATCACTTAATAGTGCACATATGCACAATTACAAGCCTATGGAACTGAGTGAAAGTGACAGAGAGTGCTTAAAGAAAAATGGCTACCGCTGCCTAAGTTCAAAGTGGATTATTGTAGGTAAAAGAAACCTGTTAAACTAAACTCACTTTTCAGATATGCTACGTTTATACCCCAGTGTTTACACAGCTGAGATTGAAGTTCATCATAACAGGTATCCAATAAGTTAACTCTTAGAGAACCGTTTTAGTCCGTAATAGCCACCAGTGGAATTCTTTTCGAACTTCGTTTTATTTCGGCAGACTAGAGTCACTGTCATAAGCACCTTTGAGAGGATAGGAGATACAATTTGTTTTAAAGTAACATTGAAATGTAAGATAATTGACATTTCATGATTGGAGTTAGGAGGGCCTGATGAAGCGTTTAGATCCTAGCAGGATAATTTTCATCAAGTAAGTTCTCAAAGACAAAGATCCAGCTAGGATCAAAACACGTGAGTTACATTGAAAAGTAAGATTTTAATCGACATTTCATGATTGGAGTTAGGAGGGCCTGATGAAGCGTTTGGATCCTAGCAGAATGATTTTCATCAAGTAAGTTCTCAAAGATCAAAACGCAAGGATCAAAACGCGTGAGGCCCTCCTAACTCCAATCATATTTCAGGTTATTTTTGGCTGATGAGCAGTTTGCAGCAGAATTACTTATATGTTAACATTTTATGAGATGTAAAAAGAGTAGGCCTATTTCTAGAACTAGGAAGGCCTAGTCTCATTATAATCACATGAAATGTACTTTTCATTTTTCTTCTACAGTACGTCGTTTCAACTTTCATCTGGGATCAGAATTCTGGCACTTGCACATTCAGAAGAACACCATGTAGTACGTACTGTACGTACTGTGCCGTCTGAAAAAGATATCACAATACCATGACGTCACAATAACTGTTTGATGAATTCATAGCGTAAAGAAGCAAGCATGTCCCAAACATCAGGTGAGATCATTGCCTTGAACACAAACAAACAAACAAACAAACAGTAGTGACATTGTAACTGTCAAATCTGTTTAAAGGTAATAATCACATACTTTGGTTTTTGTCACAGAAATGCAGATTCATGGGCAGAAATATCAAGGAAGATACAAAAAAAGTAATCTGTTAAATTTTCAGTCCAATACGGTGCCAACTTTTTTTAAAACAGTGAAAAACACCCATGGTATTTTACAAATCTTGTCACTGTTATTTTTTATCTTTAAAAGATCAGAATTGTTTTTGGTCATTGGTTTTACTCTTTCCTGGATAAATACAGCATTTCAGGCGGAACAATTTTAACAGTATGTTTCTACCATCACCATCTTTATACCCTGTAAGTTATAGGTAAATCTATGAAGATTTCTGTTTCGGTATGCTACCAAAGTATGAATGATTTTGTTTTCCGATATTTTCACACTGGCATATTATTTTTGAAATTACTTGTCAGATCTTAAGGAGGTTGTCCTGAAGGAGGGTCATTGCGTCAAGAAGAGTGGCAACAAGGGTATCCTGGGCCAGTACAAGTGGCAGAAACGCTGGTTTGTCCTCATCCAACGGGAAAAGACGGCCACACTCTACTACTATGAGTGAGTGCAAAAGGGTACTGCCTGTCGTATCAAAATGAGGAATAAGTGACTGATGGGAATATATTTTGTTCAGTTTAAGATTTTAAAGCTTTCAAATGGACAATGTGGAGTGTACAGCGTGTCCCCCCCCCCCCAAAGAAAAACGCAACACTTTGTGTCGAGAGTTACATTATATCAAAATTAAACTGTTTATCACTTCAAGATTCAGATATATTATACAGCCATGTCTTGGCTATCACCATGTAAAATTTGAGCAAAATTGGACTGAAATATTGAGGGAAAAACTAAGACTGAATTACCCAACCTCAAAACCCAATTTTCATCTTTCTTTCATACACATTTTGTGTGTATTGACCAATTCTGGAATACTGCAAAAACAAAACTTGTAAATAGTATTCTTTCAATTGGTCATATTTTTGCCAATTTCAGCCCTATTTTGCTTAAATTCTACATGGTGATAGCCAGGACATGGTTGTATCACATAACTGAATCTTGAAGTGATAAACTTTTTAATTTTAACATGATGGTTCCCAACAAAGTGTTGCGTTTTTGGGGGGACACGCTGTATATAAATGTAGATTTCTTTGGTTGACAGTTGTTGTTTCTTTGATCAATCCATAATAGAAAGCCAGGTGCTCGATTGCCCAAAGGACAGATACAACTCAGTAATAAATGTGAGTATTTATGAGTGCTATAAGGAAAGGTTTGTGGAGACACCATGTATAATCTCTTTATAGATGTGTGGTTCTGAAAAGAAGTTTTCTTTTCAGAACCACACAAAGAGATCATACATGGTGTCTCCGCAAACCTTTCCTTATTACGTGACTTCCACCATGCAAAGCTTCAAATCCTATTTATGAGTTGTTTGTGTTAGTGTTTAGGAGATGTCTAATGGGTAGCATAGAGATTCGACTCATAACTCACAAATGAAACAAAGACTAATTCTCTTAAAAGAGCATGTACAATGTTGTTAAAAGTGACAGGACAACAGCAGAGGCTGTTCCTATTTTGATTTGTTATGAAATAAACCTAAATTAATAGGTCAATAATTTGACATGTTTAATATGTCAAATTGTGCCTTTTGAAATAGAGGTTATTATTATTATTATTATTATAATTTATTTCTGGTAAATAATGACACCAAGGATTCCTCAAAAGTGCCCTAGGCACTGTATAGCTCGGAAGCCTGATGAAACCTTTTATGATGAGAAGAAGATACAGTTTTAGAGGTGGGAGGAAACCACCAGAGTAATTATATTCTGGGTAAAACCCACTGAATCAGGCAGGGACTGAAAACCAAATCCACTTATAAACCGAGCCGGACTTGAAGCCGGTCCGCAGAGGTGAAAGGCAAGGAAAGAACCGCTATGCCAACCTGACTCCCCCTTTTGATCTTACCTCGAGATCAAAATCATTTTCGGTCTATGTTTGACTAATTTCTGGATGAAAATACCATTTCAGGCGGAAACATTTAATGGTATGTTTCTACCATCACCATCTTCATATCCTGAAAATTATACGTGAATCTGTGAACATTTCTGTTTGGGTATGTTACCAATGTTGTACACGCCCTATACATGTGTAAGCATAGAATTTGCCCACAAGTGGAAATAAGAGATTGTGCCCTGCACTGTTGCTAGGGGAGAATCTGGCTAGTAATTTTCAAATTCGTTTTTGGTTTTCACCACGGAGCAGACGTGACTCGGGAACCGGAAGGTGTGGAGAAAGAGAAGCCCCACTGCTTTGAAGTTGGACCCTTCGCAGAGGACGGCACGACCAGGACGTACTACATCAGTTGTGGTGAGCATGCAGAATACCACGAGGGCGCTATTTTGGCACCATCTTTAAGGGAACACACCATCACAGACATAAAAATGCATAGACCGCCAGGTCCTATTCAAAACTATAGGGGATTTTCGTGATCTTCACGGCGCCCGACTAAAATCCAAACTATGGGCAAATTCACCCCTCGGTATAGGGAATTTACGCACAGTTCAAGAGTTCCAGGCAACAAAAAACATGAAGCCATTTTCCAATTAAGAAAACATTTCATATATACTTAGTTCGGCTCAAGTACTTCAAAATAATGCGATGCCAACGCTTATACCTGAAAATCAAGAGCTAGCAAGACAAAAAAAGTTTGACATTGTGGCAAATGCATGCTAGACGCGCGTTGCGCTTCAAACGCACACAGTCGGCATCCGTAGCGATTGACTGCTTTGCCCATACTTTTCAGAAACAAGGATTAGTGCATAGGGCTGGTGGTCTATGCGTTTATATGTCTGTGGAACACACATGTATACATTACATGTATATCTAATATCATTGATTAAAATTTGTCATCAGGTTAGATAGTTGACCCCACCTAGCATAATTATCTAGTTGTATAGCTAGGACATCTGCACTAGAGAGCTGGAGGTTGTGGGTTCGAATCCCACCTGAGCCGGCTCATGTTTAATGTGCACTCAACTTAATAGCACTGAGCATATACACATAGGTCGACAAAGTGATCGCAAAATGCATGTCACAATAACATATTAAATTTGTATAAACCCAAATGACTTGAACAATTTGTATAGCAATAGGGCTCCGCAATTGTGACGTCACATTAAGGTGTTCGGACAAACAAGTCGCATGTTGCCCAATTAACCTACGTGTAAAACGTTGTGAAAGTTGTCCGAACATCTGGGTAACTATAGCTGTCGATATAAAGGGCGTATTCTATAAATAGGTCAGTCGAGCGCGGAGCCTTATTTAGTCTCGTTCATTTGATGTATTCATTTGATTGTTATTACATCTATCACCATTCTAAATTAATTTTTTTTTTTACTTTTCCAAAACCCTCAGACAAGATTTCAAACAACTGGCACATGCCATTTGATGGGGGAGAATAGTGGGATATCTGTTTTTCACATTAGTTTGATTTTCTTGTAATATTCATTGACAAGAACTAGCTTCATATAAGAAGAAAGGGTGATCGATGTCACGCGATGTTGTGTTGCTGGTAGCGATGTTTCAGCTGCTGGTATACTGCTAGCCTTCATCAGGCAACTGAAGAACTGGTTGCTGCAGAGTCCGTTATATCCTGTGGGGCAGGATTCGGGTTCACAATGCTGTGATCAGCAAACTGTGGACGGGTCACTGTAGTTGACGCAGTACGGCTCACTCTGCGGTTGGCTTGGAGCATGTCCCGATCCGTGTGCCTCTGGTGGTCCGTGTCCGTGTTCACATTTACCATAATCAGCGGACTGTGGACGGGTCAATACAGCGGACGTCGTACGGTCCACTCTGCGATCAGCTGGGTTGGTCCCCTCTGTTGCGTGGCGGTGGTCGTGGTGCCGGATGGTGGGAAGCCAAATGAACTATAGCTTCATTTTGACAGACCATTACTTCTGTTGCGCTGCGTAAAATAGATGCTATTCAAAGCAATGTGTTTTATACTGTTTTTGCGTTGAATAGAGACGGAAGATGACAAGCATGAATGGATGGAGGTTTTAGATGCGACCATAGAGGGTGCTTCGGCTAAGAAAGCCCTGGTGCGAAAAGAAACAGCCTCCTTCAGAGCAAAGGTACGCATTAATTTTGCTTAAAAATTCACAAAAACATGATCATGTGGACATAGTGGAGTGCTGTGGCCTAATGTGGAGTGCTGTGGCCTAGTGGTCTGGCGTGTTGAACTCAAAGTCTTGTGGTCAATCTACAGATAGTGGGTTCGAATCCAGCCATGGGTTAATGGTGCTTAAGTCCTTGGGCAAGACTCTTTGTCACATATTGCTCCTCTTCACCCAGGAGTAAATGGGTACCTGCGAGGGTAGAGATGGCTTTGTGGTTTGATTAGCCTCTGTGCACTGAATACGGCAGCTGGGGCTGTATACTCCCCAGGGAGTTGAGATGGTTTCAGGAATGTAAATTATGGCCCGATGACTAGGGTTAATAATTGATTTGCGCCATGAGCATCATGCTTGACGGATACCGGCCCATTAGAAGTGTCCAGTATTATTATTATCACTCAAAGAGGACGCAGCTTGTTAATCAATCTTCTGATTTTTTGGTCATCCTTTGAGTGATCCCCCATACTGTTACTCAGGTTGAAGCATTGCTATTTTGGCACGTGTCTTTTTTTAGATGATCCTTGGGATATAGTGGTATGTGCATGGTTTCATGGCTTCTGACTGCCAAATGAACAAAGATACCGGTAATTGACTATTGGCAATGATTGGAGCCACTGCCAACACAGTGCTGGATAGCTCAGTTGGTAGAGAACTGGTACGGTATTCCGTGGGTCGCAGGCTCAACTGAATCGCGCTCCAGTCAATTTTTTTCTTTGTTCAACTTTCAATAACTTGTGGTTATTTGATGATTATTGGGTTCTTTTCATCCACCTCAAAGAAATATCTTGTGCTGAAAAAGGTACTTCGGTTATGAAATAGTTTTGAATTTCATTAAAAAAAATTCTGCCCTGAAGAAATAAAGAAAGTTTTCTATTTTTAGCCTTAAACCATGCAAGACCTGGGGTCGATTTCAAGAAGCCCTGCGATCGATCGTAACTCGAGTTACGAAGGATAACCCATCGTATCCTACTTATCCCATGTAGGGTTTCGGTGCATCACAAATCCTACGATTGATAGTAAGTTGCAATTAGTTTGGTGAAATCGACCTCTGTATTTGCATTTACAGCTTTTAGGTGATAGAGACAAAGGCCCAATCCGGTGCCTTGTTCTGATGAGTGGGGTTGGGCTAAGGCCCTCTTGCGAACTCCAACATTCCAAACTACGACTGCAAGTTTTTGTTACAAGTTTTTATTAAGTATTTGAGAAAAAAATCCTTGCCTTCGATTTGATCTTATCAATTTTCCCTTTGAAGATGTTTGTTCTGTGTGGTGTTTGACCGATAAAATGATCCAATGCAGATTTGTAAGTTTGCTTGATAATAACGATCATGTCTTCCGTCTGCAGAAAAGGAAAGACAGAGACAGTGAGTGCTCCTTGATGGACGAGGAGAAGGGCATCAAGAGAGACATGTTTATGGATGGAAACTGGAGGAAGCTGGTAAGTCATCAGCGGGATGATGGGGACAAGGTCCAGGACCCTGGGGAGTGCCAGCTGTCTTGATGATCAAGATGGCAATTATTACAGTCCTCCTCAACCTCCTGTTCTCGATCTCAGTTTCAGTCTCAAAACGTTGGGTCTTGGTCTCGGTCTCAAGCCTTAAAGTCTCTGTCTTGGTCTCAACTTTAGGTCTTGGTAACGATCTCGGTCTCAAACCTTTAACTCTTGGAAGTCTCAATCTCAGATCTTTAGGTTTCAGTCTCAGTTTCAGTCTCAAAGCTTGTTTTATCTCTTGGTCTTGTTCTGTAATGTTATTGGTCTCAACTCCTCCCCCCCCCCCCACTAGTGTCAAACCTTTAGGTCTCAGTCTCAGTTTCAAACCTTTAGTCAGTGTTAGTTCTCGCCGGTCTCCAACTTTTGGGTCTCAACTACAACACTGGTTCACACAAGTCACCTTGACTCACATGGATAATTTCTCCTCGTTCGCTTAGCCGAATGCACTTACTTATTTTTTGCTTTGCTCGCTCTACAGCAATGGGGTATGCTGCAAGATTTGGCCTTTGGTGACAATTGGAAGAAATCGGAAACCAAGGAAGGCATCACCGTCAGTAGAATGAGCTTCAGTAAACCTCTGGCCGTCATCAAGGTAGATCTTCATCAATGGCCGCATATTCCTTTACCAAGACACAAACAGTGTGGCATAAGTGGGGCAAGGGGGGCACATGCCCAGGGCTCAACTTTTTATGGGGTGCAAAAAACGCAAACTTGCAGGGGAAAAAAGCAAAGAAGCTGTACTGTCAGTGAATTTATTGGAAATCTAATCTAATGAAAAATTCAAGAAAGATTCCAATTTCAAATTATCTGATTTTTTTTTCATTGGCATCAGAAATTGGAATTAGGAGCGTAATTTTAGCGCTTGCCCCGGATGCTGGTTTCCCTAGATAGACCGCTGTACAAAGATGTTGCATGCTCTGTTGCTTTGTTGATTTCAGTAATGTACGTCGGTAATGATCCGACATTGGAACATGTGATGTTATTAACTCTAAAAATTCCCAGCAATTTAGCAGAGAACCTCCCTAAATCAAACTTCCAGGGACTCGACTCGACTTGTGGTTAAGGTTTGACTCTGCAACTGCAATTATAATAGTGCTGCTTTCGGAGTGCACAACCTGTATACAAATAACACTTGAAGCTATGCAAGTACTAAAAGAAGGTAGCTTTGCGGTGACACCATGTAATCTCTTCTGTGAGAGTGTGGTATTATCTCGAGGTTCCGAACAGTGTGCTCTGTTTGTCCTCAGGAGAGTGACCAGTGAGCGACTCTCCTGAGGACAAACAGAGCACACTGTTCGGATCGTTGAGATAATACCAACGGTTCTTCTCAGAACCACACACAAACCTACCTTCTTTTAACCTGCATAATACCTTATCTGCACTAGTGGTAGGAGGTCGTAGGTTCGAATCCCACTCAAGCCTGTACATGGGTTTTGGAATGCTTATGCACTGAGCATTGAGTGCCGATACACATGTCGGTGAAGGTTTGGCCCTAATTATATCATCCTGATGAAAAACCATGGCAGTAATAATGATGTATATAATCTGTTGTAGGTTGAGGGCATCGTCAATGCGAAATGCAGACATGTCTACAGCTTCCTGCAGAAGTCCATTGGTCCAGGTGGAAAGGTAGGGCAGTCTATGATGATCTTATATGCCATTATTAAAAGGTAGTATCATACTTTGGTAAGAAACCAAAACAGAAATGTTCACAGATTTACGTAAAACAATTACAGGGTATGAAGATGGTGACGGTAGAAACATTTTTAGAAACATATCGTTAAAATGTTTCCGTCTGAAATTGTGCATTTATCCATAAATTATTAAAACAACGACCGAAAATCTTTTTGATCTTTTAAAAGATGAAAAATAAAAGAGAAAAGACTTAAGAAATACTGTGGCTGTTTTTCACTGTTTTCTCAAAAAGTGGGCACCGTGTGGGACTGAAATTATCACAGATGACTGTTACTGTATCTGTCTTGATATTTTTTGCCCATGAATCTGCATTTCTTTGATAAAAACCAAAGTATGATATTACCTTTAGTACAAATTGATTCTATTGTTTCTTCTAACACAGTTATGACTTACTTGAAAAAAGTATCTAGGATTTGATAGATTTCTAGTCAATGTATAATTGCACGAATCAGCATCAGACATCAGAACCAAATACCTTTATTCTTTGGTTTGTGTTCCATTTTGATTAATAAAAGAGAAGTGTTACTTGGAGTTGGGAGGGCCTGACGTTTCAATCCCAACAGGATCCAGTAGTCATGGTAGTGTAGACACGTCCTCAGACTTGGGGGGTGTTGATCTTGTAGCTTGGTCGTACTTACGTTTTTGCACAAAATCCGATAGACACTTGCACAAGCTAAGTGCATTCCATGCAAGCAGCTGCCGCCAACGCAGTACAACAATTTGCCAAATGTAGGATGCTGCCTTGCTTCTGTTAGCGGAATGCATCTCAGAAGGCATTCTTTAAAAGTGGGTTTGCGATGGTCGTCCTCAGCTGATAAGAGGCCTTTTTCTGTCAAGATTCCTCCACGATGGCTCTTTTATCTGTGCTTCCTGCATCTTTTCTTCTATGTTCTAACCAAATCTTTGTCTCCCTCTCTCTCTCTCTGAACATTAACACTGACCCTCCCGGGGAATTTTAGCTGGACTTCCCGTTCCGTGGCGTGGAGGATG
This sequence comes from Astropecten irregularis, assembly GCA_963971285.1. NCBI lineage: Eukaryota > Metazoa > Echinodermata > Asteroidea > Paxillosida > Astropectinidae > Astropecten > Astropecten irregularis. The sequence continues at coordinate 14,661,208 of OZ020248.1, forward strand.
TCCTTGACGAGTTCCAGAGCCAGCCCAGGGGGAAGGTCATAGACTGCTACCGTGAGATCAAGATCCTTCCAAACACCCAGCCCCGCCATGTCACGCTGCTACAGATGGCCGTGCCTTTACAGCTCACCGAGGGCCAGTCCTGTGGGATACTGGTCATGACCGTCCGTCATCCTGATAGCCAGAAGAAACAGGTAAGAAGCTCATCCTAATATTAATGCTCTTTAATCAGTTTCAAGCTCAAGCTACTTATATTTAGCAAGTTTTCCCAATATGCGCTAGCTAGACGCAGATCTTCTGGTCACGTCCCATGTCATAGTAGAGCTCATTTATGTATGGTTTGAGGATGGACAGTCGATTCTAGCTCCCGAGGTGTTGGAAGTTGACAAACTACAACCAACTAGTTTGTCAACGTTCAACAACACTGAGGGGGGGGGGGGAGGGGGTGTAGAAGACCAACCATTTTTATGGGGGGGCTAGACCCTTTCATTCATCTTCTTATTCGCTTCTGCTGTCTTATTAGGTGTAGAAAAGCAACCTATAGTCATGACAAAGTGCGTTTATCAAGTAATTGGCACATAATAACTAAAAAGATCCATTTTTTCACATTTTCCTGCAATTTTTTTTCATTTGGATTCGGCACTAGGTCTTGAATACTGGTAAAAAAGATGAGGTCATCTAGCCTGGCAATTTGTGAGAAGGGAGCTCGGCATAAACAATACAAGCAATTAAGCGTTGGTTGAATAGAGCAGAAGGCAGAGTTCCAGGCAGTCTTTATACAATGGAGGCAGCTGTGTATGGAACTCACACTTGCCATGGGTTCGCCAATGCAGATCTATTCAAATGCAAATCAAGGAGTTAAATGTACCACAATGAGCAAATTTTTTGGAAGATAGCAGTTGATAGAACCTCTTGTTCCAGACAATACCCTCATTCAATTTCTTTCGATGGAATTAACAAAGCACTCATGAATATTCTTAAGTCCATCAGTCCATGACGTGGACTGTTATAGATGCTTCCCGCGCGGAATGGATTCACACACTTTGATGTGAATATGATGACCGTGCAACCTTTTTCACGCATGAAGTTGTTACTTTGTCGAAAATTTATTAACAAATGGATGAAATATGAAAGAAATTCCCAAATTTCTTTTTGTCCTCCTGTCATACGTCTTGCTGGTAATTTAACTGGTTTGAATTTTCTCGTTATTTTCAATAATCTCTGATTATTCCATTCAGGAAGCGGTGGACTGCAATGTGGGTATCTCAGGGTGCATCATCAAACCGCATCAGGGGGGTCAACCCGCCGGCCCGACTCCTCCGGAAGACAGCGGGAGCGAAGACGATGAAGACCCAGCTGCCAGGACCTCAGAGACCACCCATCTGACCATGATCGGTCAGATCAACCTGCAAGGGTCACTCCAGACCATGCTCAGGGCCACCTACAAGTCCGGCCTACTGGTCTACGGCATCCGGTCATTCTTCCACAATGTGACCGAGCACATCAACAGCTACGTCAAGGTAGTGGACATCTGACGTTGGGCAGTTCGGCCTGGACTTCCTCTGGTCACTTCGTTCAAGGTACCTGTTCTTACCAATTGACCGTTCTGGCTTTGCTCTTAAAGGTAGTATCATACTTTGGTGAGAAACCGAAACGGAAATGTTCACAGATTTACGTACAACTCACAGTTTATGAAGATGGTGGTGGTAGAAACATACCATTATTTCTGCCTGAAATGGTGCATTTTTCCAGAAATTAGTCAAACAACGACCGAAAATCTTTTTGATCTTTTTCAAAGAACAAAAATAAAAGATCGAGAAAAGACTTACGAAATACTGTGGACGTTTTTCACTGTTTTCTCAAAAAGTGGGCACCGAATGGGACTGAAATTTTCAAAGATGACTGTTACTGTATCTTTCATGATATTTTTGCCCATGAATCTGTATTTCTTTAATAAAAACCAAAGTATGATATTACCTTTAAGCCCCGACCACATGTGTGCTTTACATACAGCATGCGACCGAGTTTGACCGAGGCTTTCATGGTCACCTGATGAAAAGGCGTCCTTCAATTGGTCAAAGGCCACAGTTTGATTGACAGGTCGGAAGGGCCCATTGACAACCAATTGCAACCTGCGCTTCCATTAAAATAAAAACCTTTGTAACCGAAATAGGCTATACAGGGTGTCCCAGAAAAAACGTAACACTGTGTCAGGACCCATTTTGTTAAAATTAAACTGTTTATCACTTCAAGATTCGGATATGTGATACAGCCATGTCTTGGCTATCACCATGTAGAATTTAAGGATATTAGGGCTGAAATTGGCAAAAATATGACCAATTGAAAGAATACTCCTAAAAAACAAATTTGCAAGGATAACACGCATAGTGGTCAATACAGACATATTGTGTATGAAAGAAAGATGAAAATCGGGTTTTGAGGTAGATAATTCAGTCTTATTTTTTTCACTCAATCTTTATCAAATTTTGGTCAAATTATACATGGTGATAGCCAAGACATAGCTGCATCACATATCTGAATCTTGAAGTGATAAACAGTTTAATTTTTATATAATAGTTCTCGACACAAGTGTTGCGTTTTTTTGGGGGACATCCTGTATGTGCTCGAGTGTGTGGACTTCAATGTGTCATATTGATAATTCATAAGTTAGCTGTTGCCGGTGCTGTTTAATCTCACAGTATTTGTTTTGTTTTTGAAGGCTTATTTACAGTAATTGAAATCAATTTGAAATATTTCATGTCCGAAGAATGACGTATCGGTGACATTATGAGCTATATTAAGGCCCTCCTGGGTCAAATGTGACTCTGTGTTTGTCTCTTGACCATAGCTAGAATGTCAACTTCAAAGTGTTGTACCCATGCAAATTAAAATAATGCCTTTGAATTTTTCATACCTGACACTAAAAGGACTGTACAGGAACATACAGAAACAGAAATGTTCACAGATTTACATATAACTTTTAGGATATGCAGATGGTGCTGATAGAAATATATCGTGAAAATATTTTTCCTCTGAAATTGTGTATTTATCCAGAAATTAGTCAAACAAAGACTGAAAACAGTTTTGATCTTGGGATGAAATCAAAACCATTTTTTATATGCTTTATAAGAAAAATGTAATCGGATTTTCGCTATTTTCTCGTGATTCAGATGTCCGATTGAGCTCAAAATTTCACAGGTTTGTTATTTCATGTACATGTTTGATCAGACAAAGTGTGGAGTGCTGTTCTGTGACCTTTACCAATCATGTATTATACCTTTAAAAGCGGGTGTAAGACTGAAATGAAGCCTACATTCCAAGTGTCATAAATAGCGCCCTCATCATACTAAAAGATACTAACTAACCGGAACTAATTTTTTTACTAATGGCATTTAAAGGTAGTATCATACTTTGGTAAGAAACCAAAACAGAAATGTTCACTGATTGACGTATAACTTACAGGGTATGAAGATGTAGGTGGTAGAAACATACCGTTAACATTTTTCCGTCTGAAATGGTGTATTTATCCAGAAATGAGTAAAGCATTTCTTTGGCAAAAACCAAAGTATGATATTACCTTTTAAGCTTTGGCAGAAATTAATTCAACATTTTGAAATGCCAAAATATGGTATCATCCGGTACTTTAGCAAACTCTTAATGCCTGAGAATGTAATATACAGGTGTAGTTTACATTCCAAATGTTAAACATTAATTGTGTTAGTGACTATGTGAATAATGAATAATTTACATGAATCAGATTGGATTTTAATTTTATATTATTATTTGATTTTATCAGATATATGTAAATATTAGTTTTTATAATAACATTTGTTCTGCAGTGAGCAGCAGTACTAAATTTTGACATCTGACATCTTTTAGGTTGTAGATAACGTTATTATTACAAAGATTTTCTGGCAGCATGGAATTATTTGAACTGATGTGAATGAACAGAATCTCTTAAAGTAGACTCAATGGGTGCATTCGATTAGCTAACACGGGTCGGCCCTTTCTGGGAATGGTCGTGTTTTACTGCACAAAACAAGCGAGAGAATGGGGACGAGGTTGAGGCTGGTGTTGACCCGGGGGAGCTAAACGAATGCACCATAAGCAATAATGGTAGGAACTAGGAAAGTGTTCTGCTGAAGTTGAGCATGCAGATCGTGGTCCAAGGCTGCGGAGCTCATTAATTTTTGTTATACCCTCAAAATCTTTTTTATAAAATAATTTGCTTGGCCCTATATGGGAAGTCTCGTAAAGAAAATGGATGGAACCCGGTCGCCATAGTGTTGACTTTCAACATTGAGCTGTTTGGATGAATTCTGGCCCTTAACTCGCTCTACTTGGGCCTGTAGGGGAGGGGTAAATTTTTTTAGTCTGGCACCAGTCAACATTGCCGTTTTCAGGGTATTTTCCTTTGGATGGATTTTTCTCAAAAAGTCATTGGTTACCCTATAAAAAATTGAAAGGAAAATGAAAATTGAAGTTTTCAGCTTCATTTTGGTGTATAGCTTGAGTGTCTGACAAACCTCTGAGTATTTCTAATAATTTTTGTTTAAATTGGCCATTTAGCATGGGAGCCTATGGGAAATTATTTACTGGTCGATCTGTCCCTTGAATTTTCAAAGAGGGCGCCCTCTATCTAGACCAAGAAATTCTAGGAGAAACAATTCTTTCAGGGAAAAAAATATGTTTAATATGAATGGAATTTTTGCCGAGAATTCACTGAGCCAGAAACAAATGAAAGCAGTTGTGAAGTTCTCTATCTTTAAAGATTATCTTGTGAGATATACTCAGAGTTAAAAAGTTAAAAATACTCAGAACTCTCACAGCTGTTCAGGTTGCACAGAAAAATGATGATGAACATGTCACCTTTCAATTTCTTTTCATTTTATGTAGGTTGACCATTGAATTTTCGAGATATACTCATTCTCAGCTGACCACCCCTAAAACAAGGTATGGTTCACTCCAGTCAAAGAAGCCTTTAAAAAAAAACATCCCTCTGCAAAGCGGCGTGAATAGACCCACTTTCTCACCCAATTGCTTAAAAATGGTCACAAATGGAAGCCCAGAGTCCAGGCAGGAGGTCCAGTGCCATATTTCTCCAATCCCTCAGTTTCATAGCTCTCAGAACTCTATTATTTAAAATATATTGAGTGCTTAACTTTTATTAATGAGCTCGGCGGACGGATTTTGGGACTATTTTACGTGGGTGCACCCTTGATTAAATTGAAACAATACTTGCAATGAAATACAAAAGACAGAATACGTTGATCATTGATTTGTTTGTTTAATAACATTCGTAAAATTTGTCAACAAATGGGCCAAAGTTTTATATTTTTTAAAGAGATTTAAAAGAAATGGCATGTAGGCCTATAGATGTGTACAGTGTGCTAGATTTTATACTTCAATCTTAAATCTATAGAGATAAGTTCCAGTTGTATGTCAGCACACTGGGCCGGCGCCACTTGGTGCCAGTTCGCGCCAAAGATTATGTTATTGGCGCGTAGTGGCGCAACTTGGCACGCGCCATTACATTAAAGTGGGTTCCAATAGGCGGATTGTTTGCGCCATTTGGTGGACACAATTCGCGCTGTTTGCTCGATGCAAGTGGCGCGACGAAAATTTCAAAATTTTTGAAATTTTCTTGCCGCCAAATTCAATTTTTGTCGCCGTTACGGGCCACCACGAGCCAGTTGGGAGGCAGTTTGAGCCACTGCACGCCACTATATAGGCACATTATTGGCGACACTAGGCGCCACAGCAAATTGCACCAACTGGCGCCGGCCCAGTGGACTCCTAGCATTAGTGTAAATCACAGTCTTCCTTGGGACTACAATTATCGTCATTTCATTTAGAGATTAATTTTATTGTCATTCTGTTTTCGCTGGGACATGTTGCCCTTCTTGTACATCCTGGGTGTCCGTGTTATTGTGTTGAGTTTAAAGTAACATCAGGGCCCAGTTTTACAATGGTTTCAGACATATTGGCATCGGGATTGTATCCTGACATCACACATTGCCAAGCAATAAAAATCACTATTTTATTCATTTAGAAAAAAAATATATATTCTCTGTGAGTGACCTATGTACCGTTTCTATAATTTGAAGCACTGCCAATGTTACTGTAACGTCATAACATTGTTACAATGTTAACATTGTTACAATATGATCCTTGGGATAAAGCGGTATGTTGGTGGTTTTGTGGCCTCTGGTTGGCAAACGAACAAAGATGATCAACAATTTGAACTCGGTTGGTAGAGCACCGGGACGATATTCAGGAGGTCGCAGGTTCGAACCTTGTTTATTGTTTTTCTTTTGCAGTGTTCATTGAGCGGAAATTAGTCTGCATAAGTTCAAGACCCTGTCCTTCCTCCCTGAAAAGCTATACCCTGACCCGTGGAAGCATTGGATAGCGACCCTATTTCTATTGAGCACTCCGTGCCGGTAGTGCTCCTTCTAATGGTGTGATATTAAGGGTGTTTACAAAACGGAGGCTCGGGCTCAGGCTCAGGCTCAGGCTCAGGCTCAGGCTCAGGCTCAGGCTCCATCTCTGACATGCATATGCCGAAAATGTAGGTTGTGATGTTTCATCAGTGTAGCTGAGGCTCTCTCTGTTTTCTTGTTCAAACTAGAGAATCTACTTCAGAATCGCAGCCAAAAGCCTCTATTTTGATATACCAGTTATTTTATAATGGATTCACGAAATGGAGCCAGAGCCTGAGACGGAGCCTGATGAGCCTTCGTTTCGTAAACACCCTTAGTGTTCAATCGTATACTTAAAGCTTGAATGTCTACAACTATGGCCCCTACATTGAGTTAGCTAACTCAATGTAGGAGCCATATAGTCGTTATATGATTGTAATCTTTAAAGGTATATCACAGGATTGATGGTAACATGCAAAAACAGAAATGTCCACAGATTTACCTACAACTTTCAGGGTATGAAGATGGTGCTGGTAGAAACATACTGTTAAAATAATTTATGTCCACCTGAAACACTTTATTTATCCAGAAATTATTAAAACAAAGACCGAACAGAACAGTTTTGATCTCGGGGTGAAGATCAAAACCATTCTTTACGTTTTATAAGAAAGATTGAGTTGGGTTTTCGCTATTTTCTCGTGACTCAGATGTCCGATGGAGCTCAAACTTTCACAGGTTTATTATTTCATGTACATGTTTGATCAGAAAAAGTATGAGTGCTGTCCTGTGACCTTTACCAATCATGTATTGTACCTTTAACTGGGAGGGCCTAGTATACTTTGTTATGATCGAAAACTTTAAATAGTAATCCTAGTTGTACCCTGTAAGTGACTTCAGTGACTGATTATTGCTTCACTGTGTGTTGTTTTAGTCTAGCTTAGGGTATTCACAATCATCCCCGTGATACACCTGTATGGATGAGGTAGTTTGCCCGTTAAACCCAGTCAATTCCAGGTACTCTAGCATCTCACTATCGTAGAGTTCGTAGTACGTCTTGACATCACGTACCAACACGAAGAGACTCAGTGGTCCGCTGTCTGACACGATGGCGTACGTGTACTGGCCGTCCACCACAGGCCCGAGCTTTATGATCCAATCTGGCAGCAAAAATCAACAGAAAAAAGGGAGAAATTTGCAATAAATGTCTTTGATTGGCAGAGTAAAAACATGGAAACCAGTATATATGCCGATGGGTGTTTTGTCTGCAAACATGGGCAGGTGGAATGTGCAATTGATTTTGATTTTGAAACGGACGGTGATGAGTGGGATGGGTTTTTTTTTTCCAACTGATTTTGAAACAGGACTTTTTGGGAGACGGGCTCTCAAATGATAAAGGATAATTTTGAAATGTGGATTTTTTTCGATTAAAAGAGATATTAAAAATAAGAACACTAAATGTCACGGTCTTCGAGGTACAACACAAAAAGATGTTATGCGCAATTGCATAGGGGTATATACAAGTTGACTTGGGTACGAGTTAACTTGGGTATGACTTGACTCGGGTACGACTTGATTCGGGTACGACTTGATTCGGGTACGGTCGAGTTAACTTGGGTACGAGATGGTCCAATATCCCTTTAATGTGTATTGTGCTTTTTGCATGGTGGGGTTGAAAATGTTATGATTTAATAGTTTTGCTAAGAGTTATAAAAGTCAAGATCGTCAGTATTAAGTTGTATCGAGCGCGTTTAAAACACAGTGTACATGTACACTGTCAACACGACTGTGGGCCCTGTGTACACTAGCAACATTTGACCAATATGTTACCGAGATGTTGCTGCGACATGTTACTCATCTCGTTTTGCTCTGTGTACACTGACAACATTTTCAGCAATAAGGTACCTGGGCCGAGATTGTTACCAAAAATGTTGGCGGTGTACACTCTGCTTTCGAGACAAGACTGGAATCATAATTTCCTCGAGAGAACGAATATGAGAAACGTTTGTGTGAAGGCATTTTTTTTTTAACCCTTTCCGGTGTCAGGAAGTGTAGAAAGAAGCTTTATATCTAAACTGACTTTGCTCTGCCATTCGGAGTAAATATTGTTTGTTTTTTGTGTAAATATTGCTTAATGGTAGTATCATACTTTGGTAAGAAACCAAAACAGAAATGTTCACAGATTTACGTATAACTTACAGGGTATGAAGATGGTGGTGGTAGAAATGATGTATTTATGCAGAAATTAGTCAAACAACGACCGAAAATCTTTTTGATCTTTTAAAAGATCAAACCCAAAAGAGAAAAGACTTAAGAAATACTGTGGCTTTTTTTTCACTGTTTTCTCAAAAAGTGGGCACCGTATGGGACTGAAATTTTCACAGATGACTGTTGCTGTATCTGTGATATTTTTGCCCATGAATCTGTATTTCTTTGATAAAAACCAAAGTATGATATTACCTTTATGAACAGTCTGCAGCTGTTCTGTCACCTTTACCAATCCTGTATTATGCCTTATAATAAACAGTTTACAGTCATTTATTACATGTAGGCCTAATCAACCTATTGAGAAAAATTAAAATGTTAATCTTACACGGGCTGTCGATGAGTACACCGTCCAGAGCAACGAGAAGCTTGCCTGGGTCTGCCGGGTCAGGGATGTAGGCATACCCGTTGATGGAGTCCTCGATACCATCACGGGTCTTGTAGTTGTTGAACACTGTCACATAAGTTTCGTTTATCTTGCCATCTGTAAGGCGGTGAAAGACAATGCTTTATGTACAGGATTAGTCAAAATGACGTTTACTGGGATTGGTGATGTTTTTCAGAAAAAAAAATTGAATTCTTGACAAAACAAATGCAAAGTATGCATTCTAGCTGTAGGCCCTACCATTTGCTACTTGAATTATTTCAGTCAAGCATTAAAGGGTTCATGCAGTGCTTTTTTCAGTCAGGTTATTTTATTGCCTTCAGACAGAGAATATACTGACAAATAATGAATGGCAAGTCTTATTTTGGTTTCAAACCAGCATTTGGTTTTCCTTTTAATGGCTTTGTAAAACGGGGGATTTTCACGCATACTCATGTAGGGAACCAACAGCAAAAGTACAGGGTGTCCCAGAAAAAACGCAACACTGTGTCAGGACCTATTATGTTAAAATTAAACGGTTTATCGCTTCACGATTCAGATATGTGATACAGCCATGTCTTGGCTATCACCATGTAGAATTTAAGCATATTTGGGGTGAAATTAGCGAAAATATGACCAATTGAAATGTACTCCTTAAAAAACAAATTTGCAAGGATTACGCGCATAGTGGTCAATGCACACATAATGTGTATGAAAGAAAATGAAAATACGGTTTTGAGGTTGGGTAATTCAGTCTTAGTTTTTTTCACTCAATTTAAGTCCAATTTTGCTCAAATTCTACATGGTGATAGCCAAGACATGGCTGTATCACATATCTGAACCTTGAAGTGATAAACAGTTTAATGTTTATATAATAGTTCACGACACAAGTGTTGCGTTTTGTTTGGGAAAACCCTGTATAATGAAAAAAAACATAACAAAAAAATGAAGAGGCAAACTTGATCTACAGAAATGGTTTGGTAAAAAAATCACACCAGCAATTGAGTAAAAGGAACATATTTGGCGAAATAAAACCCATTGAGGAGGAAAAGGTCTGTCAGAAAACCTATAAAACAACCTCAACATTGTGTGCACAATGAATAGTTTTTGCTCATGAATATGGAAATACTAATTAGCATACAAACCAAACAACCTGTTTTTAACCCTGAATCAGTGTGAGGAAGTGGGTAAAATCACAATCCCCATGTACAGTTTTTTTATTGGCACATGTTCAAGCCATAATATTCCCATTGCAGAGACCCTTTATCATTCCATGGACAGCTTGCAAAATGAGTAGGGCCAACCTTTATAAAATTGACATCCTCATCGGAAATTAATGATGAGATTGTTGTATTTTTTTTTAATAAGCAGGAGAGAGTGCTTGTTTTAACAATTATACGCTTTACTGAACTTTTGAGCGCCATTTGTTTATTTTAAAATTTAAAAAACATCACCAATCCGGGTCAAGTTCTTTTTGGCTCACCCTGTACTATCGCATGACCCAAAAATGTTAATCTGCTTTGTTGAAATGTGTCACATGTTACCAACATTATCAGAAGCAGCGTATTCAAAAGATGTCCCCAAATGTCCACATTATTGGATCTCAATCTCGTATTAATTCTCTTGACTGACTATTGAATTGTCATAACCACCGTCGAGTCTCAACTTACATGTGGCGGTCGTGCACTCGGCTTGTTGGGAGTCGGCAAATAGGTTTGACCAGAAATTACCGTAAACCTTGAAAAAAGAGGATCACAGCATTAAAATGACAACAACAACAACACTACAAACCTACAACAACAACAACAACTTGGTTTTCAGGCTTGATGTTCATTTTGTTTAGAAATTACCTTACATACCACAAGCTAGCTGGATACATTCTTAAAGGTACTGCTATCATACTTTGGTTGCTTACCAAAACAGAAATATTCACAGATTTACGTATAACTTTCATGGTATGAAGATGGTGCTGGTAGAAACATACTCTTAAAATGTTTCTGTCTGAAATGGTGTATTTATCCAGAAATTAGTACGAGCAACGACCGAAAATATTTTTGATTTTTAAAAGATCAATAATAACGGTCAAAACATTAGAGAAATTCCGTGTGCGTTTTTCACTGTTTTCTCAAAAAGTCGGCACCTTATGGCACTAGGAATTTCACAGATGACTGTTGCTGTATTTCCTTAATATTTCTTGCTCATGAATCATTCTGCATTTCTTTGACAAGAAAGTATAATATTCATTCAATCACTGAAATTATAGATTTGAAAGGCGGCTGGATTTGAATCCCGCTTCAGTGTGATGTCTGTGTTCACCTTTTCAATGACTTGGTTTGTTTTGTTTTTGCTTTGTTGTTTTTAAAGAAACGTTTTGATCTTTTAAAGTGATCTCAAAAAGTGGGCACTGTATGGGACTGAATGTTCACATGAATGTTACTGTATCTTCCTTGATATTGTACCCATTGATCTGTATTTCCTTGACAAAAAATAAAGTACTGTATGACATCGTTACTTACTATCAATCGCGGTACTTGTGATGCATTGCATCCCTACGTAGGAAACGATGGGTTATCCTTCGTAACTCTAGTTACGATCGATCGTAGGGCATCCTTGCGAGTAGGCCATCTTTACTCACCGAACCATAATGCCTGATTATTATGACGAGTGATGTAAATTTTCCCTACCTGATACCATCTCCCCGTGTACAGATCAACCTTCACGTCTTTTATCGTGTCCAAAGCTCCCGCGTTGGAAATCAGTACCGTTACCATGGCAACGGAGAGAAGCATCATCCTCGCATCCATCTTAAGTTGTCTGTGGCCAGTCGTGGAAATGGACATCAAAGTTGGTTAATTGTGATTTGCGTGAAAACTCAGAGATGTAATGTACATACAGGTTCGGGCGTATGCCGTGCAGTGTATAGCTCTACAAGGGTGTTTTCTAATGGTTGGTGTATTCGGGGTCCAAGGGGCGATGTTTTATCAGAGTGTATAGGGGTACGGATTAAATTTGGAGATAGGGCACGACCACAATGATTTTAGCAATTAAAATGCATTAGTATTGCAGGATGCCGTTAATGTTAAATCAATATGAATGCAAAAGAACCAAGCCTTCGTTGACATTGCTAATAGTTTAGCAGAGAAAACTACTTGTATATCAGCATTGATTACGTAATGGTATAATTATTATGGGCCGGATACAGCCCACCGAAATCATAAATAGTTTTAAAGGTGATCATACTTTGGTTTTTGTCAAAGAAATACAGATTTAAGGGCAAAAATATCAAGACAGAAACAGTCATCTGTGAACATTTCAGTCCCATACGATGCCCACTTTTTGAGAAAACAGTGAAAAACAGCCACAGTATTTCTTAAATCTTTTCTCTTTTATTTTTGATCTTTAAAAGAACACTGGTTTTACTAATTTCTGAATAAATACAGCATTTTAGACACAATTTTAACGGTATGTTTCTCTACGATCACCATCTATATACCCTGTAATTGATAGGTAAACTGTGAAAAAATATGTTTCGGTATGATACCAAAGTATGATACTACCTTTAATACCAAGTATCATAATTATTGATAGGCCTACACTCTTCCGATTTTATTTATTTATCTAGTTTTTGGAATTTGGAGGGCCTGACGTTTCGATCCTATAGCAGGATCTTTCTCAAAGGCTAAAATAACACACTAATGGCTATACTTCCTCGTGTGTTTTAGCCTTTGAGAAAGATCCTGTTAGGATCGAAACGTCAGGCCCTCCTCACTCCAAGCATTTATATAATTATTCCAGGTTATTGATTTGGTTGATGAGCAGTTTGGAGCATTTTTATTTGTATTTATTATTGACTGATTGATTATTTCTTGTTTTGAGGGAGGTAAGAGTGAAAATACTTCCTCGTGTATAAATATGCGACACTTGTTGTAGTCATTTTTCCTTCAAGAAACAGGGGCCAATTTCATAGAGCTGCTAAGCACAAAAAGTTGCTTGGGCATAAAAATAGCTTGCCCAATAAAACAAACCACGATTGAAAATTCCATTTGATATTCATGGTCAGCGAACAATTGCCAAAGAACAATTGCAAGTGATATACAATACACGAAAATTTGGTTGTTATTGTTAATCCCATTTTTAATATAAGACAGAAATGTCATGCTTAGCGAATTGTTGTGTATAGCAGCTCGATGAAATCGGCCCCAGGATTATCACGTCACGCTCCAAGGAACGTGACGCGCCCGTACCATGGTACCAAGTGGCTCAACTTCAAATTTTGCTTGAATAACTTCATTAGTTAATGGTAGTTGTCATGGTATTATCAGATGCAATATGTCACTTTCACACGTTTCTTACATGATTTCCCCACTTAACATCCCTTTGTGTATGCTCAGAAATCCTCTTAATCGAACATTTCTAAGTATAATCGTGGAGATAGGAACGCCAATGCACGTGCGAGAGCCGGTTGTCCATGTGACTTCAGGCGTTGGCAGTAGTTGAAAAGCAGTTGCGAAATAATTATTTTTACCAGAATAAAGATAGAAAATGCTGGATTTTAAGCAAAATTTATGACAAATTTAAAAAAAAACAATATTGCCTGCTTGGAAACCGTGCTAAACCGCATTGGAGGGCCGAAAATTTCAAGTTTTGGCATGCATAATTGCTTTCTGTAGACCCGGTGTTTACAAATAGAACTAATCAAATGAGTAGGCATTATTTTTGTAATCCGATTATGCAAAATAAAGAGCACGATTTAATTCCACGATAGCATTATAAAAAGGGCGAAACTCTCCGTGTAGACGGTATACAGCAACCAGCTGATTGTGACTTCTGCTGCTCGAGTCTACACCGGTTCTCTACGGCGATATCCACTCCCTGTTACCGTGCTCTCTGCTCGCCTTTGATGCTTTGACGGTCTCCTTGTTCTCGTGTTGCAACTCCACCGTATTATTATACCAACCATGCTGTGCTTCGTGGTCTTGGCGGCCGTGCTGGCCTGCAGCAACGCCCTGGGTACCGTTCCCGAGCTGGACCCCACCATGTACGTCGGACGCTGGTACCAGGTAAAAACCGTAATTATTCTCACTTTATATTCCTACATTTACATGTGCCTCACGTTTGCAAGTTACATTTAAAATGATGCTATACTCCAACAAAAACTTGAGGGAAAAGCTCGACCTAACTCAGTTTTTTCCTCCTGTTCCGAGTTCATGCTTTCTAGCTTGAAAATGCTTCTTTTTGTGGAGGGATGTTATTTTTTCAATACTCTCATGGTATTACCATGTAGGAGGGAAAGGCATTATTCCCCATGTTTGCCTGGACCTATTGCAGGCGCGGTTCTAGAGTCAAAATTTTTGGGGGGCTAGAAGAGCCATTATTTTTTGGGGGGCCTAGAAGACCCAATATTTTTTGGTTCTTCTAACACTCGCTTCTGCTATGTCTTATTAGGGGTCGTGAAAAACATGCACATTATAGCCCACACAACGCGTTTTTTATGTAATTGGCGCTTAATAACTGAAAAAATCCAGTATTTTCAAGAATTTTTTTTTTCACTTGCATTTGTTTGGGGGCTAGACCAAATTTGGGGGGCTAGACCAAATTTTGGGGGGCTACAGCCCCCCCTAGCCCCCCCCCCCCCCCCCCCCGTAGAACCGCGCCTGACCTATTGTGGGCCTAAGTAAGCTGGGCTGGATTTCACCATATATTGATTTGTATTTGTGACATCACACTTTGCTTAGCAATATGATTGATCAGTCTTTCGTGAAATCGGCCCCTGGTGAATACCGGCTAGAGGTTGGCCGGTAAAACTGACTAGGCCTAATGGTCTCGGTTAACTCAAAGATACAATACAGGATTGGTAACATACGCAAACAGAAATGTTCACAGATTACGTATAACTTTCAGGGTATGAAGATGGTGCTGATAGAAACATATGTTCAAATATTTCCACCTGAAATGCTGTATTTATCCAGAAATTAGTAAAACAAAGACCGAAAACGGTCGAGGTAAGATAAAAACCATTCTGTTTGTATAAGAAAAATTGAGTCGGGGTTTTCGCTATTTTCTCGTGACTCAGATGTCCGATTGAGCACAAATTTTCATAGATTTATTATTTCATGTACATGCTGGATCAGACAAAGTATGAGTGCTGTTCTGTGACATTTACACAATCATGTATTTATACCTCTAACCCCTGGCCTGTTCGCACTGAAATTGCAATGGATTAAAATAACCGGCGTCTGCTGCGAGATTCTACAGAAAGTCCAGTAGTGAACGGGGTCCAATTTTAACATAATTTTTTGAAAGGCAGTTTACCACGTATACCGCTAGAACGGCAATTTTACAACATGTTTGTTTCCCTTTTAATTTTGGCAGATGTACACCAACGAATGGACGAATATTTTCTCTCCAACTTGCCGCAACCCAGAATGCGTCACTGCCGATTGTAAGTATCTAAAGATAATTTTAGGCCTACACGAATTAAATTCTATTCCCATTTCAAAACAACATATTTCAGTATAAAGGTTTTTCCATTACATTTAGGCCAAACACTACCGTAAACTTTGAAAAAGAAGGATCACGGCATTAAAATGACAACAACAACAACAACAACAACAACAACAACAACAACAACAACACTACAACAACAACAACACCACTACAAACCTACAAACCAACAACAACAACAACCGGGTTTTTCAGACATGTTATTCACTTTACCACACACTGCATGGAGAAGAGTCTTAAAGGTATACTTTTGTAGGAAACCAAGACAGAAATGTTCACAGATTTTGCCTGTAACTTACAGGGTATAAAGATGGTGATGGTAGAAACATACCGTTAAAATGTTTCCGCCTGAAATGCTTTATTTATCAAGAAATTAGTAAAAAGCAACGACCGAAAAATATAATTGATCTTTAGGCCTATATACGAGATCAAAAATATTTGAGCCATTTGCCTAGGTGCCATACATGCTACACCGTCCTTTTAGCTGCGGCCGTTCCCTCACATTATAAATGATCTTTCATTCCTTGTTGTTCTCGTCTACCAGATGGTATCATTAACGCCACTTACATCTCCGTGAAGAACCACAATTTCTTCCTGGACGACGGCACGGAGGACGGGATCGAGGGGTATGCTTTCCTGCCTGACATCCGCGAACCAGGCAAGCTGAAGGTCGCCCTTGACGGAGTCCCTGTAGTAGGCGATTGTAAGTATCTGCCAAGGATACCACCACTAGAGACTTGAAGACCTTTTCCATCCCGTCTATTTGTGTTTGCTTCACTTGATTTCCGACCGTCAGTTGGTTATGTTGTTTGCATTATCCTGAAAGGCCAGGGGCCAATTTCATAAAACTGTTAAGC
>OZ020248.1:14677813-14722607 GCA_963971285.1 Astropecten irregularis
GTAAGACACCAAAACAGAAATGTTCACAGATTTACGTGTAACTTACAGGGTTATATGAAGATGGTGGTGGTAGAAACATACCGTCTGCCTGAAATGCTTTATTTATCAAGAAATTAGTAAAAGCAACGATCGAAAAATATAATTGATCTTTAGGCCTATATACGAGATCAAAACTATTTGACCCATTTGCCTAGGTATCATACATGCTACACTATCCTTTTAGCTACTTTCCCCTCACATTATAAGTTATCTTTCATTCCTTGATGTTCTCGTCCACCAGATGGTATCATTAACGCCACTTACATCTCCGTGAAGAACCACAATTTCTTCCTGGACGACGGCACGGAGGACGGGATCGAGGGCTACGCCTTCCTGCCTGACATCCGCGAACCAGGCAAGCTGAAGGTCGCCCTTGACGGAGTCCCAGTTGTAGGAGATTGTAAGTATCTGTCAAGGATACCACCACTAGAGACTTGAAGACCTTTTTCATCCCGTCCATTTTTGTGTCTGCTTCTCTTGACTTCCGGCCGTCAGTTGGTTATGTTGTTTGCATTATCCTGAAAGGCCAGGGGCCAATTTCATAAAACTATTAAGCACAAACATTTGCTTAGCACAAAAATTTGCTTAGCACAAAAATGTCTCGCCCAATAAAACAAACCACCATTGAAAATTCCATTTGATATTCATGATCAGCGAAAAAAAGCCAAAGTTCAATTGCAAGTGATACACAACACGTGGAAATTTGGTTGTTAATCCTGTTTTGATTAAGACAGAAATGTCATGTGCTTAACACAGTTTTATGAAATTGGCCCCAGCTGATAGAATTTCAAGGGTTTCCAGGTTTTAAAGGTTGTATCATAATATTTTTGGCAAGAAACCAAAACAGAAATGTTCACAGATTTACGTATAACTTACAGGGTATGAAGATGGTGGTGGTAGAAACATACCGTTAACATTTCTTCCGCTTGAAATTGTGTATTTATCAAGAAATTAGTAAAACAACGACCGAAAATCTTTTTGATCTTTTAAAAGATCAAAAATAAAAGAGAAAATACTTAAGAAATACTGTAGCTGTTTTTCATTGTTTTCTCAAAAAGTGGGCACCGTATGGGACTGAAATTTTCACAGATGCCTTTTACTGTGTCTGTCTTGATATTTTTCCCATGAATCTGTATTTCTTTGATAAAAACTAAAGTATGATATTACCTTTAAGCACTATATTCTGCCGAAACACCAAAATAATTGCCTCCTCAAAGTTGAAACCTAATGCTGTAAGATGCCACAACAGAATATACTATAGTGAGCATTAAAAAACGTTTTGGTCGGTAATCTTCTCTCCATGATCAACCGAGGAAGACATTTTCATGTTAAGCAAATTATGATCAAGCAACTCATTATAAGAAACTCGCCGGCTGCCCCGGACATCGCTGAAAAGACCAATTTCAACATGTTCAATGTGTCAGGGGAACAGAATTACCCAGGCAAAAGTGTCCTGCGGACAACTGTGTACATGGCTACTATAGCGTGTAAATGTGTCCCCAGACAACTGCACATGGCCACGACCGTGTAAATATATCCAGGTGGACACATTTAGAGGGAGGACAGATTTCACCTTTACACCGACATGCTTGAGACGAAACGGAGGCTCAGGCTCCGTCTGAGCAAGCTTCGGCTCCATTTCGTGAATCAATCTTTGAATAATCAGGAATCAAAATAGAGGGATTTGGCTGGGGTTCTGAAGTAGATTCTCTTGTTTGAAAAGGAAAACAGAGTTTCAGTTTCAATGAAAAAACCCAACCTATATTTTCAGCATAGGATGTCAGAGCTGGAGACTTAGCCTGAGCCTCCGTTTCGTAAACCCCCAAATATATTCCTCAACTTGAGTCAAAGTTATTTTTATCATTCTGTTGCAGACTGGGTGTTCATGTTGGGACCCATCATCAACGGCCAGTACCAGTACAGTTTGATCACCGATGGAGAGGCGACCCGGCAACTGTTCGTTCTTGCCCGTGACCCAGTAGACTTCCAAGCCAAATACGATGCCGAGGTAAAAAATAATGATGCTGCTTTCATTTAAACCCATGAAGAACGCCCTCTCGTTTCAGCACCAACTGTGTGACGAGTCCCATGCTTTCCGTGCGGTGCCGAATGGCTCAGTAGTTGGGATGGGGTTGGCAATGGCAAGACCTCAAAAAGATCTGCTGGAGTTGAAACATCGCTAAGAATGTTCACATGGTACAACTGTGTATAATGAGTTCTCACCTAAGGATGTTAGCGCGTCGGTGTTTTGCCTGCCCCTCTAAACCAAGTCACTGACCTGAGTTGAATAACACTGCCATCTCTACAATGACTGGGTAATCTGGTCCAAGTCAGCATCGTAACGAAGAAGTTGTGAAGAAGACACCCAGATCCTGAAAGTAGCCAGAGAACTTGCCAGAACATGCATGGAAGTTAATAACAACTAAAGTGGGTATCTCACTGAGGGGCGAATGCTTACGAACGTTGCGAATTTTGGATTCGCCAATTTCTGACGAATGTTGGCGAATGGAGGGGAGGGTAGGGCGTTCTGTTTTGGCCGGGGCCTCGGCATGGACCTCCCTGTCCGGGGAGGGGTCTTTGCTCTCCTCCCTTGTTTTTCGGCATGACGATCTATTATGGCGAGTTTCTCTCAATGGGTCGATTTGATATAGGAACCATATGGCTATGTGGTCGCTAGCATATTGGCGAGTCAAAAAGAACTTCATCAGCGACACTGTCTTACAACCGTTTGCAAATGCTTACGACTGTTTTGCAAACGGTAGCAACTGTTTGCAACAATGAAAACTGTTTACGAACTTTCTTGCAAACTTTTACGAACCTTGGCAAAATCTCAAATTCGTTACGTTCGCAAGCATTCGATTCGCCGCTCAGTGAGATACTAGCTTAAAACCACGCCCGTTCCCAAAATAGTTCATTAGTTCACACTGTGTCTCATCGAACCTTTGTTCCTTTTATCACTCTGAAAATCATATAAACTCATTAACTGTGAACATCACTTGATTATCTTTTGTTTTGACAAACAGGTACAGGAATACGTAACGCTGACCGGATTCAACTCTGGGCTTAGACAGTACGAAGCTGTACCTCAAGTACCAGAATGCAAGTATCTTCCCGTCCCATGAACGGAACCAGTGAGCGCAGACAACCAGTCATGCATGGCTAGTTAGCAATATAACTTGGGGATTGGGAATATAGAGAAACAAAAAAGGAAGGTTCTTAACTTTAAAAAGAGAACTTTAGAAAGAATATATTATATAAATATAAATATAAGTATAAATTACATTTTCCTCACTAAAAAATGTTTTGGTTTTTTGCACTAAAGTTCTTCCCCCTCAAAACTGGCAAATGTTTGTTTTGTGTGAGCATAATTTTTCGTCTTTGATCTAAGCAAAGACGGTTAACAGACATGGGGAAAAGGAATTGTTATTATACAAGCAGATTATATCGTGTTGAATTAATGTTTACTTTTTCTTAAGATTAATACATTATGTAATTGGCAATTATTTGTGTCTGGTATGAATAAAAATACCTTTATTCTGAAACGTACAATTGAAGTTGTTGGTGATGTTTTTGTTTTTACCTAGATCTTGTTTATATTTTACTTAAAGATAGTATCATACTTTGGTTTTTGTCAAAGAAACACAGATTCGTGGGCAAAAATATCAAGGAAGATACAGTAAAAGTAATCTGTGAACATTTCAGTCCCATACGTACGTTGCCCTCGTTTTGAGAAAACAGCGAAAAACGGCCAGAGTATTTCTTAAGTGTTTGATCTTTAAAAGATCAAAAAGATTTTCGGTCGTTGTAATACTAATTTCTTGATTAATACACCATTTGAGGCGGAAAAATGTTAACAGTACACTGTATGTATCTACCACCACCATCTTCATATCCTGTACGTTATACGTAAATCTGTGAATATTTCTGTTTTGGTTTCTTACCAAAGTTTTATACTATAAACTTTAAATGAAATCCAAGAAGGACACTGACAGTCAAAGAATGATTTAATTAATTGGACTTTTTCTTCAAATTGTTGGAACTTTGGAATAGCATTGCAAACAAAAATTTACGATTTTCTGCCGATTATTGTTGTGACCCGACAGGCGAGACGTTCAAGAAGTGCACAACAGTGATGAGTAATAGTGTTGTGTTGTGGGTGCACCACACTAAATAGCTCAAAATCAATGCGCCGAGCTGATTATCATAATGTGTGTACCCTCAAATGTTTATAATATGCAATTATTTTGAGGAGTCGTGCAATTAATATATTGTGTAATTATGACTGGTTATCACAACCTGGGGGTTCAGTGCTTCAGCCTGTTGTGGAGACTTGAGACATTTTGGCTTAAAATGTGGCCCTACATTGTTTTGAACGTGGTAGGTTGCTTCATGAGAACGGGCTGCAAGTTGGTTTGGGAAAATTGACATTTTGGGGGTGTTTTTTCCTTGGGGCAATTAGCAAAAAAATCTGATCGCTTACCTAACCAAAAATTGAAAAGAATTGGGTAGATGAGGGTTCAAACTGCCATTTTCAGTATTGCACTAACAACTGAGAGACTCCTGGATGAGGTTTTTTGAACTGTGAAGTTGAGGTATTTTACACCAAGGTCAATGGGAGTTTATATTATAGTGTGGCGCGTCCGTATGTAACAGTAGTGCGCCCTCATTTGACAGACTTTAGACAACTTTAGGATATCGATTTATGATTTGTAGCAGACAGACGTACTTTTCTACTCTAGTGAAATGTGATTTCTTCGAAATTTGCTGAAACAGTGAAAGCAATGGAGCTCCCAGACGCATTCTACGTGAAAGCAGAATATATAGAAACAGTGAGTGACCATTTTCGGGAATATTTTGTCTTAAATTTTGCTTGTTTAAGCGCGCCACACCTGTCTCTGTGGTGCGTGTATACGGCAAATCCGCATGATCGAATTCGTGAACATTTTTGTTGAATTCGGTATAAACGCATAACTCGTGTACATTTCATAGAGTTATATTAGAAAACTAGAGTGCGCACTCACCGTGCCCTGTGTGACGCGCTCTCGGCTACACATGGGGAATCAAAGATGGCGTCTCTAAGTGGGCAAAACCGTGTAAAGTGCCCGGATGTGCTTATTCTTTTACACAGTGCGCTCAGAAAACGCATTACTAAAAGTCGATTTTCTCCAATCTTTTTGGGAGTTTCGGCCTTATCGTCATGAATACTACTCATCAATAGTTTGTTTTTGGAATAAACTAGTGCAATTTAAAAATAATTGCAATAATTGACAAAAAATCCTTTACATTAAAACTGCCCCTTTCCACTCGAATTCAGCTTTAGTTTAGGATATGCCACTTTTCAAGTCGAGGGCCGGTCATAACTCGATTGCGCGTCGATAATATCGTTTCTTTAATTGTCAGTCTTAATCTGAAACAAGGAGGGTATCGGGTTTTTATATCTTGGGTCACGTGCATGTATAGTTTAGAGAAATGTGGGATGGAACTGAGGCGTAACCGGTATTTGTTGTACTCGATTACAACTACGGATCCAAGTAATTAAATCAGCCACAAACTTGACACAATACGGAAACTTGAGATTTTCGACTTTTCTGCAAGTTCTGAATCAATATATTAAAATACCGTGTGCATTTTATCCACTGTTTTCTCCAAAAGTAGTCACCTTATGACACTGGAAATTTTCACAGATGACTGTTTCTGTTTCTTTCTTGTTATTTTTGCCCACGAATACCTGCATTTCTTTGACAAAAACCAGTTTTTATATATATATACATTTAAATAAATAAATCGTGACAAACTAATATGCTTCTGGAGTGGCCAAAATGACATACGGACGGACAGACGGAAGTCGGTATATTAACTCGCACTGCTTCGCAGCACTTCGCCAAAAAGCAAGTGCACCTTTATCTGAACTGCGAAACAGCTAATTATTTACAGTATTACTTGCTCTTTACAGTTAATTAATTTAACAAGTCGAAACAGTATATGAAAGATCAACACACTGGGAAAGAACAAACTTTTTTGACAAGCTAAAAATGTACATAAGTTATCTCAGCAATGTTTACATGTACATAGCTCTATGTCCATGAATACAGACACTTTATAATTATGTACCGGTAATTGTTTTAGCTCACCAGTACAAGAATTCACTAGGCCTATGTGTTTACATTGATGAACTTTGTCAATTCCTGTTTTCGTACTCATACTCGCACTCATGGAAAAGTGCTCAGGTACTCGCACTCATAATATTCGTGGTAAAGTTCGTTCTCATGCCTTCTCACTGCCAAATGAACAAAGATAATAGACTACAAGAGATGAACAAGAGATAATTAGAGACACCATCAACGTAGGGCTGGAAGGCTCAGTTGGTAGAGCGCCTGTATGATATTCAGGAGGTCACCGGTTTGAATCCCGCTCCAGTCAATTTTTCTTTGTTCACTTTTCAATGACAATACATTTTTTGTAAAATCTAGTTAGTAGTTATTTCTTTAAATCTTGCATCTGAGTGACATCTTGCATCATGAATCTTGAGTCATGTCGCCATTCCTGAAATCTGGACCTGTATTCTTGAAGGAGAGTGCTAAAAAATGAAATTGAAAAAAAGAAAATGGATTTCATCTTTTGGCAGTAATCAACAGACTTGAATAAAAATCTCTTTTGGGATGATTTGGTGGTCCTGAAAAGGGCCATTTTGTTGGTGGTGGTAACCCTGAAGAATCTTCCATCTTGAAACGTCGATCTTGGATCTTGAGTCTTGAAACTTGGATCTTGAAACTTGGAACTTGAAACTTGGAACTTGAAACTTGGATCTTGAAACTTGGATCTTGAAACTTGGAACTTGAAACTTGGATCTTGAAACTTGGATCTTGAAACTTGGATCTTGAAACTTGGATCTTGAAACTTGGATCTTGTATCTTATCTTTAATTTTGCATCTGGAATTAGTAAAAATAAATTTGTAAAAAGAAGTTATTTTCTTCATTATTTGATCATTTTTCGAAGTTACCTGGATGATTTCAACCTCTGACATGATGCGGGAACCAGCTTTGCCGAAGTAAACATCCAGACCGAGATCCAGATCCAAATCCAGATCCAGAGTCGACTAAGTAATAAAATACAAAATTAGCAGCACAAATTCCTATAGCCTTTTTATAGGCCTAACTTAATACATGTATTAAAGTAACGTTAACCCCTTCTTACTCCATGAAAAATCGACTAAATTTAATGATATTTAGGTTAGACTAAGCAGTACTAGGCCTACTCACTTATGAAATGAAACGTTGTTGGTCTTATTACTCCGATTCATGCAGCCAAAGGCTGCGCAATTTTTGGGCATATCAAGCCATGCAAACACACGTCACAGCCAAACGCGAAACGTAAACATAACCCCATGAATGCCCATTTTTGCCCACTTAGAAAAATGGCGGCCAATTCTTCAATTCGTGACGCGACAAATCAGAGGTGCGCCCTCTAGTTTTTTAATATAACTCTATGGTACATTTACTAAAATGCTATACACACAGCGAAAAATTCCCCATATGCACTGTAACACGGATGGAAACAGTGCCGTGTGTAAAAAGCGCCGCGCTGATTGGTCAACGCGCGAGGCCGTGCTCGTGACATCACGGAAACCATGTAGGTACGTTACAATCCATGCACTGTGAGTAGGCCAGAAATGTCCACTGTGCTTGCGCGGGCTTGTAGCCCTACTGGGGGATTGCCCTACAAAATGTGGCATTTTGATTGGTTGCCGGGGGGTACTTTTTTCCTACATCATCGATATCGTGCAGTTGGAGACTCATTCTTAATTCCTGTGAAAAAAAAAATGGGATCCATAGCTCCTTGCGATCGTGCGATCAACTTGAATTATTGGGTCACATTCAACCCTCTCCTATTCATAGATCAAATGTTCCTACTATTTTGAAAGGTATACTTACAGATAAAGTGACATTTCAACTACCTTGTGGTGAAATTTGGGTGGAATCTGACGATCAGAAATGTGACTTTTTTGACCAGGAATGTCATGATGCTGTGCGTTGTTGTTGCATATTGGTACCCCTGCCCATATTGAATTTATGTAATTAACCACTAGAATTATAATTTATCTGATTAATCTTGGATAATTAATATCAATTTAAATCATGTATTTGAACCAGAATACTTCAATCTAATGTTGGAAAAGATTTCATGCATTTATTTTAATCCCAAAGATATTTATGGACATAATTGGACAAAATTAGCCCTCCTCCAGTCCTCGATCACAACTTTTTTTTCAATGTAATGCAAAACCATAGGGACCAAATATGCAAATTTTGGATCATGAAAATGGCTGTAACTTCCTTCAAAATAATGGTATGGAAGTGAGTGAGGTATCAAATGAAATGTATTCTCATGCTCTTTCGGATGATATACCTTGCAGGGCATATCTATGATATCTAAAAATTTTGTAACATCCCTAAACCATGTGCTGGCCCAACTCGTTACGCACGCACGCAGGGCCGTTGCAGACACGTACGGGGCACGCATTACGCGATGTGCCTATTCAAACACACGCGGTGTACGACTACGCAACGATCAACAGTCGGCCGTACGACATCTCCGGATGACCATGCAATTCTATGCATATTCATGTGGCGCTCTCAGCATACACAACCAATAGACCCAACACACGTTATATGAATATTCAACGACCCAACAATCACACTCAGACGGTGGCGCGGTTTCGCGGTAAAATGACAACAAAAATACAGCTCACCAAAGTTCAAATACGATCGCGGTGTTCGTGAGTTCTCGAACGTCGGGTGACACCACCAAAAATGGTCAAAAGGTCGAAGAAATGTACAAATTTGTATGTTTTTGGTACCATTCGAAAGATCGTGGCGAGGTCTGTCGAAGTAACTATGGTTAGAGTGGGCATCGCTGAGTATGTGCCCATGCGCGTCAGTTTCATTCATGAAAACTTCCATTTTTGGTCAGTTTGATGACGTCACATAATGAGATGATCGTGACGCCCTCTTGCGACCGTTTCGTGCCAATTCGTGTAAGCGATTTTTCGCTGTGATACATGTAGATCAGCGCGGACATCCGGGTACTTTCATTCTCATAACTTGACAACCGATGAAAACTAACGTGTAGATGGCACAAACCGGCGCAAACTACTTCTAGATTTAGAAGGCTACTCCGTGAGCACTCTAGCACTCTTACTTATCGGGGTGCCGTAACGCTATGGGTTTTGAAAACAACAATTGATAGATGAATTTTGGTGAAACATTGCAGCACCTACCGCCACTCCTAGATCATGATTTCCCCTGAATCATTTTTTTTCTTGATCCTCATACATCCGTTATGCTTGTGCAGTCTCATTTTTGCAATTGACCCACAACTTTTCGAGAAAAAAATCGACTTTCTGCGCCACTCCACTCGAGGAAAGATTTCTGTTTTCGAGTTCATTCATAAATTTTTGTACTATGGGCCACATTTTTGTATAGGGGTGTGCACATTGAAGAAGACATGAAAATCATGCGTGCCACATGCACACCACACAGCAAGCAGGAGCCAGCCACAATAAAAAAAATAAATAAAGCTTGAACAACTGGTATCCATGCACATAAGAGCCATTTCAATGCATGCATCAACCGGGGAACCAGTGAAATCAAGTTAATTGCACCCCTTCAGAAAATGGTAGATCCAATAATGCGCATGTGGACTAGACAACTTCAAGCAGGAGGTAAACTTCGACATTTCAGCAAGCGGAGTGGCGGTAGGTGCTGCAATGTTCACCAAAAATTATCTATCAATTGTTGTTTTCAAAAACCATAGCGTTACGGCACCCCGAAAAGTAAGAGTGCTAGGAGGGTCATTCCGTGTCAATTCAACGCGCTTTGGAACCTGACCGACTCCGATTTCAATGACATTTTGTATGCTTATTGGCCTCCATGAGAAACCCCCAGAACCGAAATTCTTTGTAATTTGGTCCATTACTTTTTGAGATACGGGTTAACGAACTTTTGACTAATTAGCACAATCTGTCGCATTCAAACAGCCATATCTCCAGTAGTAAAGAACCTACAGAAATAAAGTTTACATCATTCTAAAGCTCTTATAATGGCCTTCATTTTGTAAAATAAAACCAAAATTTTTTCATGTACGACAAAAAAATTACGTTAAAATTTGACCTTTGACCTCGATTTAAAAAAATGCGTATTTTTAAAAATGCGTAATTTTTTTTTTAATTTTAGCTTGACATGTAAGAAACATCTCCAGAAAAATTTGGAGTGGGCGCTCATATACTTTTGGAGTTATGATAATTTTAACATCGGATTTCGAGGATAAAACCTGTAAATATGCATTAACATGTGCATTGTACCTGCTTATGTGCTTATGTGCATGTAATCCATGTATAGTAATGCATGTGCACAAATATGAGGTATTTTGGCCTATCTAGCCCTTTTCAAGTAAGCATAAGTGCAAAACTGTACAAAAGCCCATCCTTAATCTTTTAGATGTTGCTCTGGGCCCTATATATTCGGGGTGGGGGGGGGGTACTGGAACTGTCAGCCAAGCATGTTAACTAACCTAGTCATCTCCATTCCATCAGAATTTTTTTTTTGCAGATTTTATTTCTTTTGCAGACATCAAGTAAACAGATCTGGTTTCTTTAACAGTTTCCACAATTATTACTATATCCTGAGAGTATCTGTGTAAACTGAAGGAATTCACAGCTTACAGTTTACCATTGTAAGCTGGAAGGAACAATCGCTAGTTTACTTAAATACACGATTACACATTACAGGGTCCTGTTTGTTTAATGCACAAGATCACGAATCCAGCGGATCCGGATCTCATTTTAGCATACCCTGCATAGGACCTTGATCCCCAAATCTGGGATCCTGTGTGTTAAACAAACAGGCCCCATAGTTAACATGCTTGGCTGACAGGTACACTAGCCCCCCCCCCTTCCCGGAAGATATAGGGCCTAGTGTTTAGAATGCAGCAACATTTAAAAGATTAAGGATGGGCTTTTGTACAGTTTTGTAGTTATGCTTACTTGAAAATGGCTAGAAAGGACAATACATAAGTATATGTACAGTGCATATGTTAATGCATATTTACAGCTTTTATCCTCGAAATCCGATGTTTAAATTATCATAACTCCAAAAGTATATGAGTGCCCACTCCAAATTTTTCTGGAGATGTTACTTACATGTCAATCTAAAATAAAAAAAGAATTTACGCACTTTGAAAAATACCAATTTTTTTAAATCGAGGTCAAAGGTCAAATTTTAACTTAACTTTGTTGTCGTACATGAAAAAATTTTGGTTTTATTTTACAAAATGAAGGCCATTATAAGAGCTTTAGAATGATGTAAAAATTATTTCTGTAGGTTCTTTACTTCTGGAGATATGGCTGTTTGAATGCGACAGATTGTGCTAATTAGTCAAAAGTTCGTTAACCCGTATCTCAAAAAGTAATGGACCAAATTACAAAAAAATTTGGTTCTGGGGGTTTCTCATGGAGGCTAATAAGCATACCAAATTTCATTGAAATCCGAGTCGGTCGGGTTCCAAAGCGCGTTGAATTGACACGGAATGACCCAGAAGGCTCACGGAGTAGCCTTCTAAATCTAGAAGTAGGCGCAAACTACGGACAAATCATGCACAAACCGCCCGTACGGTAGAGAATTGTTTTTCGAATATTTTTGTTTGGCAGAAATTGTATTCTGTATGACTTTCATTGTTGGGTCATAGTTTTTCCTCAGACAATATCCTTCTTTGAAGTACCCTGTATTAAGATTAAAGAATTCTGGCAGCTTTTTGTCTTAAAAACCATACAACTTAATGCTTTGTTTTCATTGGAATGACGTCACTCCGCGCTGATCTATAGCCTAGGTAAACACCGATCCGACGGCGCGAACATGGAGGTAAAAAACACCCGCCATTACTGGTGTGTCCCCACCCGTATTTTATCCCGCAACAAAAGAATTTGCACTCCGCTGCACTCTATAATTGCACTTGCAGGGTGTACGTCCCATGATTAGGGGACATAGGCCTGCAGGGTGCAGTATCAAGTGCGGCGGAGCGCAAATTCTTTTGTTGCCGGACAAAATACGAGCGGGGACACACCAGTAATGGCGGGTGTTTTTTACCTCCATGTTCGCGCTGTCGGATCGGTGTATATTTGCGATTGGTATTGTGATATGGTCTATACAGAACTATTCAGATCGTCGCATAGGATTTGTGCACTGTGTGTCAAGTGTTGTTCATGTATGGAACAATTTCAGCACTATGGCCTACATGTTAAATTAAAGAGGAAAAATTGTTTAAATCTAAGGAATTATTTCCATACATGTACGATACTAACGTTAGTGTGTACAAAACCTATGGGACTAAACTGAAGAATTCATTTGAAGTGTTTTCTGCATAACAAGGTCAGTTTTCACAGGTTAAACTTGAAGTAGGCCTAAACTGTAAAGAAAAAAATAGAAAATGTCACATGAAGAATGTTAACATGGTTAAATCTATTGTCTGCCAGTGGAAATCTTGTAAGTTACAGTAATTTTTTATGCCTGTACATGTGTGTATGTCACTACGTCATTTATGTACATGTTCATTTAAGGAGCATTAATACAAAACATCTTTATTTGTTAGATGGATTTGGGGTTTTGTTCAGATTCTAAGTGGGGAGTCAAGCTATAAAAAATATCAGGGCCTGACTCATTTCAATCTTAGCAAGATTGTACACATTTCGATCCAAGCAGGATCCTGCGAGAATCGAAACTCTTCAGGCCCTCCTAACTCCAAACATTTTATAAATTTCAGACATGTCATTATTTTAGCCAATCGATGAGCAGTTTGCAGCCTGAGTTTATTACTTGTATTGATATGAATTTCCAGGCCTTTAATTTGGTTCTGAAAGGGACAAGGCCACTTTCCATTGCAAGGGGCACTCCCATTGGAAAATCATAGTGTCTATGGAAATATTTGAAGGGGCACCAAGGCCAAGAACCAGGGCAAAGAAAGCCGTGGCCTCCGTTAAATTCAAACCTTGAATTTCTATTTCGTTCTTTTAGTATTTTGTTTTACTCTTTCCCTTATATCCCTGAAATGACAAGTCATTTGGTCATGCTAACATAGTGATCTCTTTCTTGTCTTGGTATGGAACAGGCTTCGGGGAATAAAGTGAGTCGCCAGTCAGTCCTGTGTGGCAGTCAGAACATTGTGCTGAATGGCAAGGTATGCTTCAATCATAGCTCATTGTTTCTTATCAGACTAACCATTACCTACATAGGTGTGCAATCTTTAAAGGTACTTGTGTTTGTAATATCATGGTTTTTATCAAAGAAATACAGATTCATGGGCAAAAATATCAAGACATATACAGTACCAGTCATCTGTGAAAATTTTATTCCCAAATGTGACATCACAATTAACTGGAATGTAAAAGTTAAAGTAAATAAGAGAACGTAAACAAAGGCAAAAAGAACTATGATAATTAAAAGACAGAGTATGGGGGGACTTCCAGAAGCCGTGGTAATCAGAAGTTCAGAAAAAAATTCTTAACACACAAAAAAAGAAAGCCTAAAGAAAATAAATGAGTTAATTTAATTGTTTTTATTATTCAGTCAATCATCCATTCCGACTGTATCATCCGTGGAGATCTTGCCAACGTCCGAATCGGCCGGAGCTGTGTCATAGGTCAAAGGACGGTCATCCGTCCACCCTTCAAGAAGTTCAGTAAAGGGTAAGCATCCAACCAAATATCCTCGGGCTTTCCTTGACTCTTCTTGTGCCAAGGCTTTCATTTTTAGGGAGATTTTTTTACCCGGAAGGTGCCTAGCTTTGTGTTTGTTCCCCCCTGGCAAATGTGACACTAACTTCTAAAGGACAATCTCTGCTATTCCTTCAAATTGTCCAGGGGCCGATTTCACTAATGCTTTGCGATCACCGAAAGCCCAAATCCATCGCTAAACTTAGAATCGATCATTAACAATGCAAAAAAAGAACGAAAAGATTGTGTTTTGTATTTTCAGCGTTTTTGATGACAGAGGTGAAGCTAAGATGGATTGTTTTAATTAAACCTAGAGTTTCATTAATAACACTTTTAATGCGCCGGTATCCACAAAGCATGATGCTTATGGTGCAAAATTCCTGAAACATCTCAACTCCCTGGGGAGTATACAGCCCTGGCTGCCGTATTCAGCGCACAACGGCTAATCAAACCACAAAGCCATCACTACCCTCACAGGTACCCATTTACACCTTGGTGAAGAGGAGCAATATGTTACAAAGCATCTTGCACAAGGACGCAAGCACCATTAACCCATGGCTGGATTCGAACCCATAATTTGTAGATTGACCACAAGACTTTTGAGTTCAATACGCCAGACCACTATGCGACATCACCTCACACGACTAGACTAGAGCAGGCTCGTTGGAAAGGTTGAGACTATGTAAACCAGAAGTGTGATGAAATAAGAAGTGCTAAAGTACAAACGAACATTTTCTGCAAACCGATCCACAAACCCAGAGCGGATGAAAACTTGATGAAAATTTCATTATGATTCACTTTCCCTTCTCTGTCCATGTTGATACTTTACAGTGTTGCCTTCTTCCCTCTACACATTGGTGATCATGTCTTCATTGATGAGGACTGCATCGTGAATGCTGGTCAGGTTGGATCCTACGTGCACATCGGAAAGAACTGCGTCATAGTAAGTCTTTGAGTGATCCCCCATGTACCGTTCCCAGGTTGCAGCTTGCTGCGTGTATCATTGAAGCGATCCCTGGGGCATGGCGGTGTGTGCATGGTTTCATGGCTTCTGACTGCCAAACGAACAAAGATAATTGACTATTGGGGTCACCACCAACGTAGGGCTGGATAGCTCAGTTGGTAGAGCACCTGTACGGTATTCAGAAGGTCGCCGGTTTGAATCCCGCTCCAGTCAATTTTTCTTTGTTCACTTTTCAATGATAGTAAGTCCCGGCGGTTTTCTTGTATAAGATTCCATCAATATAATCTTCCTCTCCAGTCTCTTTGCATGAATTTGTATGAAGTATGAGCAGGGCTGGTTTTCATGAAACTTTAAGATTAAATGGAGCATATAGGATTTGCAAGGACTCCCAAAAAAACGTTATTGAGTTTGAGACAGAAAATGGATTCAACAGTTCATAAACAGTGCAAACAAACAGTCACCATGGGAAATCTTGGTTCATCAGATGCTGAGTTTTTCAAGCCAATCAAGATTTAGTGTCTTTTTCCAAAGATCGTTCGTCCGAACGATTTTTGGAACAAACATGAAGTAAACTATTCTTCATGTTTTATAAGAAAAATAGAGTCAGGTTTTCGCTATTTTCTCGTGACTCGGATGTCCGATTGAGCTCAAATTTTCACAGGTTTATTATTTCATGTACATGTTTGATCAGACAAAGTATGAGTGCATTCCTGTGACCTTTACCAATCATGTATTGTACCTTTAATCTTAAAATGGGATGTCTTCATTATCAAAAAGAAGCACATTGTTCATGTAGAGAACGTGTCCAAATCACATTACAAAAAGCAGAAGTCTTGTAATATTTGTCGTTTTCTCGAAAAGAAGAACACTGATTTGGGAGACTTTTTTCACCAATCAGTGTAACGACAATTGATCACTCACTCGGCTAGCATTTAAACATTCATTGCCAACCCTGTAAACAAAATATGATGATGTAAGCATAGAATTCTGTCACCGCGTTTACACTGAATCCACCTAGGAGGATTCGATCCGGCAATCACAGAGGGGGATTATTGCTGTCGCGTTTACACTCAATCCCGATCCGCCTTCAATCCTCCTTTCATTCGCGGTCCTAGTCGTGAAACCAGACGTTGCATGCGTTGTTGCTTGGAGACTCTGGGTCTGTGAATGTGTGACGTGTGCGGGACAATACAGTACAGGTACGGTACACAATCATCAGTTCGTACTGAACCAAGACTTACGCGGTGCCGAGTTGCTGGACCACGTGCGTTCATCGCCGCTGTTAATTTGTGTACGCTCGCTGAA
Organism: Astropecten irregularis; assembly: GCA_963971285.1. Classification (NCBI taxonomy): domain Eukaryota; kingdom Metazoa; phylum Echinodermata; class Asteroidea; order Paxillosida; family Astropectinidae; genus Astropecten; species Astropecten irregularis. The sequence goes on from OZ020248.1 coordinate 14,693,885, forward strand.
AAAAAAAATGTTTTTCGTGTGCGGTCGGCCTGGGATATCGGATAAAACAGCGGTGGCCACAAGTTGGTACATGATGTGTGATCTACTACACAAAGTTTTCGGAGGCCTTACGGCTACTGATATTCCAAATTATAATCGTGGATTCCAGAAAATCAGGCAAGTTAAAAAAAATCGCCACGGCCTAGATAGCCTGCTTCAGATCGTAGACATCGTGCTCTGTCTAGCTTTGACGTAATACAATTGTGAAGCTATAAAAACATAATACTGTACACACAGCTACAGCTGATCACGACGCGTCACTTTTACAATATTTCGCGGGGTTTTTCTGTAAACAGGATGTGGCCGTGTCAGATTGCGGGATCGAATCCTGCAATTGCCGGATTGAATCTTTGCCGAGAGGGCGATTAAAAAGGGGGATTGAATCCCGATCGCCCTCGCGTTAACACTTGCCGTTAATCCCGCTTCAATCCCCCTTGCCGGATTCAGTGTAAACGCGGTGCATAAAAAACTGGGTGCCGATTATGATGGTTTGATGTTTGTTTTATTTGTCACAGGGACGGAAGTGTGTTTTGAAGGATTGTTGTTCAATAGCTGATAATACTTACCTGCCTCCAGAGACTGTAGTTCCTCCATTTACGCTGGTTGCAGGCTCACCAGGTTGGTTGATTGTACCTTTCTCTTGCCGAGACTAAGTGACTATTCTTTTGTATTTAAAGGTAGTATCATACTTTGGTAAGAAACAAAAACAGAAATGTTTACTGGATTTATGTATAATGTACAGGGTATGAAGATGGTGCTGGTAGAAACCTACCGTTAACATTTTTCCGCCTGAAATGGTGTATTTATCCGGAAATTAGTAAAACAACGACTGAAAATCTTGTTGATCTTTTAAAAGATCAAAAATAAAAGAAAAAAGACTTATAAAGGTAGTATCATACTTTGGTAGGACACCAAAACAGAAATGTTCACAGATTTACGTATAACTTACAGGGTATGAAGATGGTGGTGGTAGAAACATACCGTTAAAATTCTTCCGCCTGAAATGGTGTATTTATCCAGAAATTAGTAAAACAACGACCGAAAATCTTAAAAGAGAAAAGACTTAAGAATACTGTGGCCGTTTTTCACTGTTTTCTCAAAAAGTGGGCATCGTATGGGACTGAAATGTTCACAGATGACTATTACTGTATCGTCCTTAATATTTTTGCCCATTAATCTGTATTTCTTTGACAAAAACCAAAGTATGATACTATCTTTAAGAAATACTGTGGCTGTTTTTCACTGTTTTCTCAAAAAGTGGGCACCTTATGGGACTGGAATTTTCACAGATGACTGTTACTGTATCTGTCTTGATATTTTTGCCCATGAATCTGTATTTCTTTGACAAAAACCAAAGTATGATACTACCTTTAATCATGCTTGCTCTTGTCGTTTATCTGCCTGTCCTTCGCCCTAGAATCAGGGCTTCATCTTAAAGGTAGTATCATACTTTGGTTTTTTATCAAAGAAATGTAGATTCATGGGCACAAATGTCAAGGAAGATACAATAACAGTCATCTGTGAAATTCCCAGTCCGCCTATACGGTGTCCATTTTTTGAGAAAATAGTGAAATCGCTCACAGTATTTAAAAAAAAATTCACAGGATATTGGATCATCCAAAGATCAAATTGTAATACCGGAATACCGTAGAGCTCTTAACAACTGAGCTATCCAGCCCTATGTTGGTGTGTCCCAAATAGTTGATTCTCTTTGTTCGAACAACAACAAAGACAATTGATGATTTGGGACACACTGATTAACTCTATTTTTAGTCAATTTTTCTTTGTTCTTTTTTCAACGACTTCTAATTCAGTCAGTTTTCCTTGTGGTTATGTAATGACGTATGTCTATTAAATATTTCGTACAGCCCTTTGATCTTTTTCTAAACGCACTTCTTTTTTAATATCATTATTCTTTTTGTGATGTGGCACCCCTTCTTCCTCCAGGCGTGGTCGCAGGAGAACTCCCAGAGTGCACCCAAGATCTCATGATTGATTTCACACGGGGGTACTACTCTCATTTCCTTCCGGTCCTCGAAGTCAAATGAATTCTCGGCTTGCGAAGTGGAACATGCTCTCCTTCCACTCAAGCTCTCAACTCAATAAATGACCAAGTGACCAAAGCATCGTGCATCTGAGGTAGGTCCGATATTGGATGGTGTAAATACATCGCTGGAGAAGGTTTTCTTTTTTTTGGTGGCAAATTTTTCTTGACATTCTTAAAGACGTAGTAAAACGGATATTGAAAACAGATGAGAGTTTGCCAATGTGTTATTGGTGTATTAAGAAAATGTATATGGGAAGTTATATGTTGGTTTTTTTTTTTATAAAAATTGACCTATTTCTGGATGGTTTGATCAAATTTGTGCAATTCTCTCGCTGAGGGCACTACACATGCATGGATCGGTGCGTGTTGCGTATACGTTGCGTGTGCGTTGAAATTGCCCATTCAAAAGACACACGCAACGTATACGCAACGGATGAAAAAACGCACACATGGAAAGGCGCCTTACATTGATGACACGTCATCACCAATGGAAATTAGGTTTTATTACGTCATCACCTTTTTGCACAAATGTATTTGGTGCCGGCTCAAAATCGGCAAATTTGTGGTCCTTTTTTCTGGGAAAAGAAATCCTTCAATTTTTTTTTCTTATTATGTAAGTATAGGAAAACTGTTCAAATAGCCATTCATGGGGAAAAATCGATATTTCTCTATTTGTTTTACTACGTCTTTAAAGCGTTACTTTCTGTATGGTACATACTTCAATGACAAAAAAAAACAAAAACAAGCTTGTTCCGTTTCTATACGAACGCTCACTGTTAACAATGTTGATATTCATTTTCATTCTTCTTGTGAAAAACTGTCACCATCAACAAATATCTGCATCAAAATACACCCAACAAGGCATCAGCTGATATTTGCATTTCAGCAATCAAAAAGGAAGCACATTGTTTATGTAGAGAACGTGTCAAAATCACATTACAAAAAGCAGAAGTCGTGTAATATTTGTCATTTTCTCGAAAAGACGAACACTGATTTGGGAGAAAATGTTGACCAATCAGTGTAATGACTCAAGAATCTTATCATGATGCCGTGACAATGGGCAAAATGTACGTCTTTGTGAATACTATGTGAAATATCCCCGAGATAAAGTTATTACTTTTTAGAACAGTTGACCATAATTTCAGCCGTGGAGGATCTTAACTGAAGTACAATGCAGAATAAGGTGTAGGTTTGGCTGTTTTTGCGAGCCAAGGAGGAATTTGTTTAGCTCTCTTGGCGACTGGGTTTCTGGTCTCAAAGACCCAGGCAAAATTAGCTACGCTCTACTCCAACCAGTGGCTGTATCATGCTTGTGGTTTCGTTTAAAGGTGGTATCATACTTTGGTAGCATACTGAAACAGACATCTTTACAGATTTACCTATAACTTACAGGGTATAAAGATGGTGATGGTAGAAACCGTGAAAAAAAAATTTCTGCCTGATATGTTGGAAAAGAGTAAAACCAGGGACCAAATCTTTTTGATCTTTTAAAGATGCAAAAATAAAAGAGAAAAGACTTAAGAAATACTGTGATCGTTCTTAACTGTTTTCTCAAAAAGTGGGCACCGTATGGGACTGAAATTTTCACAGATGGCTGTTACTGTATCTTCCTGTATATTTGTGTCCATCCATGAGTCTGCATTTCTTTGACAAGAACCAAAGTATGATGTTACCTTTAATGACGTTTTTCGGTTGTCAGCGCAGACACACCAAGCAAATACTCTTGCCAAGCTTCGTAATATCTTCAATTGTTTGTTCCGTCTAAGCAATTTTTGGGGGGTAATTTTGAAATTTGTCGGTGTAAAAAGAGAATTTTATCTTCTGACGTGACCAAATTGCATTATATTCGAGACTTTGAAAGTTACACGTCCACTGGATATTGTAATTATTTCTTTCTCTACGAAGTTACAGAGGATCTCTGATTCTCTAGAGTTGGGGAACATAAACAGATAAGACTCTTTGTTTGGGGGTTTATTTTGTTTCATTTATTTGAAAAATAACTGCTCGTGATGTTAATGGGTAGTTATCTTTTTGTTCACTTTTCTTTTGTAAAATGTTGGTTCTTGGATGGTTTTGAACAAATTTGAGTACTTTATGAAATATTCTCAAATATTAATAACTCTAATCGGGTTTGGGAGACTCTCTATCTCAGTAGCGTGGTTTCATTGTCACACTGATGCTGTCATGTTTGTGTAAGATAAACAGATTTTATTTATTTCGAATTTAATAGCCGAGTATTAGAAATAAAGCATAGATTTTAGTGTCAAAATGAGGCCTGTTGTATAAAGTTGCTTTAATCGCTCTACGGTTATAATTCTTCCTTCCCCGGAGTCTTTGAGAGTCTGGATCAGACCTTCTTAATACTGTTTGCCTCCAGGGGTTGCGTACTTGCAGTCTGTGGTCTGCACTGTCTCGATTGGCTTGTTGTAGAACTTGTCGAAGTTGTTGGACTTGAGCCACTGCAGAACGTCGGCTTGAAACCGGGAGCGGAACTCGACGGGGTCCCGGGCCAGCACGAAGAGGGTGAAGCGTTTGGAGTCGGTGACGATGGAGTACTGGTACTGGGGTTCGGTGTTCCCTTGTTTGGTCTCCTTGGGGCCTAGCTGTAACACCCAGTCTGTTGAAAGAAGACAAGACATGCTCACTTACACACACCGTGTTGGATCAAGACTTGATATTTGGATAGGAGGTTGCCATAATGATGTCATGCAAGCATTCTACACTCAACCTTGCTTCCAATTCCGTCAAGATGCAACACAGAATTATTCATCATTCCACTATACATGCTATAGGTTTCTTCGTCCCACTCTCCAAAGGCCAGTCCCACAAAAAATTTACTAGGCCTAAGCTCTCCAAAGTAAAATCCATTAAAGGAAAGGGTAACAGGTGAGTGGGCGTGGTTTATATCGCCTCACTTCGCCCAATAGGCTTGCAATACTTGTTGGGGTTGTCGGTGGCAGCAGTGGGATCCCATGTGCAATGGCTTCGTCATGACTGTGGCCCAATCACTTTGTTTCGTTTTGTGGGCCTCAAATGGCGGTAGCAAAATAGGTTTCGCTGAGCCTTGCCTTAAGCTTGGTTTGGTAAAGACCAATGTCATAAGGAACTCTTGTTCTTGTCTAGAGCACCCTTTGGGGTCACACCAATCAAACTATCGTCACATTAGTATCACATACACTATATAAGTACTGGCAAACTTAGGGCCTTTTTCAAAATAGTGGCTTTGGGCTGTTGTAGATTCTCTGGTTTGAAAAGGAAAACAGAGCCTCAGCTTCAATGAAAAACCGCAACCTATATTTTTTAGGGTATAGTGACAGAGGCAAAGCTGGAGCCTGAGCCTGAGCCGAGCTTTGAGAAAGGCCCCAGCTCATAAATTTATCGGAACTATCACATAGACATTCTCCTTTATTCGTTCCCCAAATTCCTCCTGCTTATAAAAACAAGCCTTCTTTAAATCTCAAAGAGCTGTAAGAAACTTACATTCTCCAGGGACAGGAGCGACCGGGAATTTCACCTCCAGCTTTCCGGGGTCACTCTGGTTGACCACGTAGGCGTAGCCCCTGATGTCATTCAGTTTGCCCGTCGGACTACCCACCGTGTTGGCGTTGTAGACGGAGATTGTCTTGTTGGGATTCAGGGCATCTTGTTAGTGAGAAAGAGGACACCACAAACTATGAAATAAAGATTTCCTGTAATGGGGAATATTATTCTTTTTTATTCATTCTAACTAGCATTGCTAATTAAAGGGAGCATATAGGATTTGCAAGGCCTCAAAGCAAACATTATTGAGTTTCAGACAGAAAATTGACTCAACAGTTCGTAAACAGTGCAAACAGTCGCCATGGGAAATCTTGGTTCATCAGATGCTGGGGTTTTTCAAGCAAATCAAGATTTTGTGTCTTTTCCAAAGATCGTTCGTCCGAACGATTTTTGGAACACACATAAAGTAAACTATTCTTCATGTTTTATAAGAAAAATCGAGTCGGGTTTTCGCTAGTTTCTCGTGACTCAGATGTCAGATTGGGCTCAAATTTCCACAGGTTTATTATTTCAGGTACATGTTTGATCAGACAAAGTATGAGTGCTGCTCTGTTACCTTTACCAATCATGTATTGTACCTTTAAAGAGTCTGGCTAAAGCCTTTTTAAAACTATTTTTTGGTTTTCAAATTAATACAATCGTGACTGGGTATTATGTATTATTGCTTGGAGTTAGGAGGGCCTGACGCGTTTCGATCCTAGCAGGGTCTTTCTCAAAAGCTAAATACGTATTATTGTTGTTGTTGTGGGTTTTTTTTTCCATTTCATTTCAATGCACATTTGTTTCCATACCAACTATTAAGATATAGGAAAGAGTAAACTACAGCATGTACATAATTTAAGTGAGTTAAATTAAAAAAAAAATATGATTATGATTATACTAATTAAAAAGCCGTATCCTCTTTGAGTGATCTCCCATGTACCGTTCCCAGGATGCAGCATTGCTGCGTGTATCATCATGAAATGATCCCTGGGGTATGGCGGTTTTTGCATGCTTTTATGGCTTCTGACTGCTTAACGAACAAAGATAATTGACTATTGGGGTCACCACCAACGTAAGGCTGGATGGCTCAGTTGGTAGAGCGCCTGTACGATATTCAGGAGGTCGCCGGTTCGAATCTCGCTCCAGTCAATTCTTCTTTGTTTAATGACTTTTAAAGAAAAATATGATTCGAAAATAATATGTTGGTACGGAGTCGTCTTCTGGAAGCCTATATGGCTTGTGGTGAGATGCCTTGGGTGGACAAACACAGTTATCAAACTTGATAGACAACTCACAATGAATGCTTACATTAATGATGTTTGTAAAGCCACCTCTTTTGCACTCCACAAAATTGGGTCAATCCGATCATTCTTGACAAACAATGCCACTGAGAGACTTGTACAAGCACATGTAATGTCTCGAATTGATTTTTGTAATAGTGTATTATATGGTCTCCCTGATAAACAAATTGAAAAGCTTCAACGGATTCAAAATTCAGCAGCCAGATTAGTAACACGCACTGGAAAAAGGGAACATATACCTCCAGTCTTGCGTAAACTGCATTGGCTTCCGGTTAAAAAGCGTATTGACTACAAAATACTTTCACTTTCATTTTTAAGTTTGCAAGGGTTTGGTCCAATTTATCATCAGTCATTGGTTCAAAAATACAATCCTACAAGAAACCTCCGGTCCTCATCCAAGTCTCAATTGGTGTGCCCCCATACTTCAACAAAATCATATGGGTGTAGAGTTTTTTCAGCAGCAGCAGCACAACTCTGGAACACTATTCCAGAGAACATCAAGCAAGCTGGTACTGTTGAACAGTTTAAGGCGCTCCTTAAAACACATCTATTCTTAAATTGATTGTTTGGTTTATTCTGATATTTTTTACTGTGTTTATGTGAATCTTCTAGATGTCCATGTTTATTTATTTCTTCCTTCTCTTTCTTACAAGCGCTTAGAGACATGTTTGATTGTGATTTGCGCTATATAAAAGTGGTTTATTATTATTATTATTATTATTATCAAATGATGGCTTTTATGAGCTTTTCCACCTCGAGAAAACGGCGATTTCGATTTAAAATTCAGGCAATGTCAAATCTGCCCCTATACTAGTAATGTATCTTACGGAGCAGCATTTATTTACTTACAATCGGCCGTGACACAGTAAGCATTTCTTTCGAAAGTTGCCAGCACCGTCAAATCGGCAAACATCTGTCATGAAAATGATGGACACAGAAGAATACGAAGCATTAGGAATGGTGAGGTTACTCAGCTTCTCAGCATATTGATATTGTGTGTTATGGGACCATTGCAAAATTCATATCCGTTTCAGGATTTGCTATGAACCGAATAACCGGAATCGAAATCTTAAAAAAAAAATGGTCTCCCATTTCTCAACGACATAAATACAAAGATTTTATGTGGACTTGTACTTTCTACATGCAAAAGTTTTGAGTGCACGGATTTTGATTTGGTTTTACGGTGTGTTGAAATTTTTTTTTCTGTCATATACCGCATTGACTTCCAATGCACTCGTATTTGATTTCAGGCTTTGCTTTTTCTACTACTGCGGCGACCAAAGTAATGCAGTGCTTCAGATAATAACGATAGCTCTCTACTTAAAAAAATTCCCTTCATAATAATTAATCCACTATTTTAAGTACCGAATAACCGACCGTAAACAAACACGGTTATTCGGTTTGATCATAAAATGCTATTTGGTAGGTGCCATCACGTGACATTTTCAGTCCATGTTGATTGGTATAGGCCTAACCAGCCCACGTTTGGAGAACCAATCCTTAATCTGTTTTAAATTATGTAGGGGCCTACTAAGTCTTTGTTGGTCAAACATGCACCTCTTTTTCGATTTTGTTTGCACATCTCATGATAATTGACATTACAGCTTTAATGTTTTTCCGTTATGACACAGATAACGTCCAGTGTGCAAGTCCAGTTTTGTTAAGTTGTGTTAATCTTAAATGCGGTAAAAGTAAGAAGGAACAATTATCATGCCTAAATATAGACACACGCAATTAAATGTACACACATTACGTAATAATTGAAATAGCTGTTGCGAAGATCATAAATAACGAAATGAAATTGTGAAACAATGGCTAGACAAATCGAAAAAAAAACCTGATCAAAACCGATACCCGTTGTTTGGTATATTGCGGTTATGTGCGTGGTTTCTTGGCTTCTGACTACCAAACGAACAAAGATAATTGACTATTGGGAACACCAATAGTTGGTATAGCGCCTGTAAAGCGCCGGTCGCCTGTTCGAATCCTGCTTCAGTCAATCTTTCTTTCAGGTTCACCTTTCAAAGATTCACAGGTTTATTTTATGGTAATCATTCACTTCAAAAACCTAGATGATTGAAAGGAATGCTTAAACCAAAACAAACGAACAAACAACTTGAAACCCACTGTGACAAAACTTTTTAACAGGGGTGAAAGGTGAAAAGTATTGATACAATTTACCTATTAAAGAGCGTTTACGAAACGGGGGCCTAGGCTCAGGCTCGGGCTCACAAGTATATAGGTTGTGTTTTTTCATTGAAGCTGAAACCCTTTTTTCCTTTTCAAACCAGAGAATCTACTTCAGAACCACAGCCGAAATTTCAGAATGGATTCACGAAATGGAGCCGGAGCCTGAGACGGAGCCTGAGCCTCCGTTTCGTAAACTCCTTTAGCCTGAGTCTAAGTAAATACGCCCAGGGGTACTCCCTTACAGCCCAATTTATACCCCAAACTTACTTGATACCAGCGTCCCAGGTAGCTGGGAAGATCAAGCTCCATAACCGTCTTGGGCGGTGAGAGGAAGGTAGGAGCCGCCTGGCTGGACCCCACCAGGCACAGGACCATCACCGCTGCGATCATCATGATGGCTCCAGAAAATCAGACCGACAAAGTTTACGAGATAACTTTTGTCAGAGCAATTTATTGCTACCTTATAAACCAATTAAGTTTCGTTGTGGCACTGCAGTGCGACCTATAGGTGCCGATCCTGTTCAGGTCACGTGGGCTGATTACGTAGACATTCACTTATTATCGGTGCAAGGCAGAAGTTAATTAGTTCTGTGATATTACCTGTCTAAATATAACACGATAAGTGTGATGCTAGGCCGACTTGATTTTAATGCATGGTAAAGCGTCAATGCCTATATTCATAATCTCGTGTGTGTAGATGTTAATTTTTTTCGACAAAGGATGACGATAACATTTTATATATAGCTACCTTACGTATTGACTGCCTTTTGATAGGGCAAAGGTCACTCAGCTTTTATAATATAAAATATACAATAGGATTATTTAACAATAACTCGCTGTGTATCATAACAATGCCCGTGTACCAACCCAACTAAACATAAACTTGGGCATTAAAGGTAGTATCATACTTTGGTTAGAAACCAAAACAGAAATGTGCACAGATTTACATATAACTTGCAGGGTATGAAGATGGTGATGGTAGAAACATACCGTTAACACGTTTCCGCCTGAAATGGTGTATTTATCCTGAAATTAGTAAAACAACGATCGATAATCTTTTTGATCTTTTAAAAGATCAAAAATAAAAGAGAAAAGACTTCAGAAATGCTGTGGCTGTTTTTCATTGTTTTCTCAAAAAGTAGGAACCGTATGGGACTGAAATGTTCACAGATGACTGTTATTTTATCTTCATAATTATATCATTTTTTTGTGTTCAAAGAAATGCAGATTCATTGGCAAAAAAATATCAAGGAAGATACAGTGTTATCAGTCCTATACGGTGCTGACTTTTTGAGAAAACCATGAAAAACGTCACTGCGACTCAGGTAAAAAAAAATCTTACCCTTATTTTTTATCATTAATAAAAAAAGATCAAAATTGTTTTGGTCATTGGTTTTACTCTTTTCAGTGGGTAAATACAGCATTTCGGGCCGAAACATTTTAACGGTATGTTTCTACCATCAACATCTTTATACCCTGTAAGTTATACATGTAGTGCGATATAAATCTGTGGAGATTTCTGATTCGGTATGCTACACAAGTATGATAGTACTTTTAAAGGGTACCTGAAATAAAAACTCATATGAAGTTGAATACATCTGTATGGTAACCTTTAACTTTGTAATTATGCTACTTAAAGGCATTGCATACGTTTGGTAATGACTCTGAAAATTTATGGCAATAAAAACTTACTTGGTGAGAAGTACAGCTGCTTTGGATAGTATAATGCATAATTGTTAAACGTTTAATTCGAAGTATACCGCGGTTATGGAAAAATATGTCACTTTTTATCTCCAAAAATTATGAATCTGAGAAGCGTTATGGCCGTAACGCTTCTCAGCTATTGACTAACTGTTCTCTGGCGTGAAATAACCGATCTAGTTTGTCGCCAAAATCTCAAAAACGCTACCACCTTTTGAATTGAAACTTTCACAGGTTAGTTTTATGGTATATATATTCAATTATATTGGTTTGAAACAAACAGTAGGCTCACATTACTAAACGTATGCAATCCCTTTAATTGCAGTTAGCACAAAATCTGTTAACCGCTTTGTTACGGTTTGAAAGTGATAATATAATAGCTAGGGTCTATTGCTGAAAATGGTGTGATCGCCTCACGGATATCTGTGTTTTCCCCCCAAGGTTATATCACCAACTGATACTGAAAACAACTTATTCAGAATCACGTGCGTGGAAATGGTGCGTAATAATGATTGTGACATCCAATGCGTTATATAACCGAATGGCCTGATTTTGCAGCGACAAAGGACGTGATTTTGTCGTAAACAACACTTAACTTGTTGATGTCGAAATTGCATCCCGTTTGTTATAATATTATCCGATTGGCTACGGCTTGTGACAGAGCCACTGATCGACGGCTGCAGTCATATACTAGATGTTTATGAGTGTGAGTCGTAGCCATGTGAATTTGAACCGTCAGCCCATGGATGAAGGTAGAAATGGTCGGCCTAATTATAATACTGTGTTGACGAGATAATCCTTGAGATTGATAAACACTTGATCTGATAAATCAATATTAAACAGTCAATGCTGGTGATCTGGGGCCAATTTAGAGCTGCTAAGTACAAAAATGTGCTTAGCACAAAAATGTCTTGCCCAATAAAACAATTACCACCGTAAACAATTTCATTTGATATTCATGGTCAGCGAACAACAGCCAAAGAACAATCACATGTTATACACAACATATGGACATTTGGTTGTTAACCCGTTTTTATTAAATTCGTGAAATAACCACAAGGGAAACTGACTGAGTTATTTTAAGTCATTGAAAAGTGAACAAAGAAAAATTGACTGGAGCGGGATTCGAACCGGCGACCTCCTGAATACCGTACATGCGCTCTACCGGTGTGTGCGTGGTTTCATGGCTTCTGACTGCCAAACGAACAAGGATAGTTGACTATTGGGGTCACCACCAACATAGGGCTGGATGGCTCAGTTGGTAGAGCGCCTGTACGGTATTCAGGAGGTCGCCGGTTCGAATCCCGCTCCAGTCAATTTTTCTTTGTTCACTTTTCAATGACCGTTTTTATTAAGACAGAAATGTCATTGCTAAGCAATTTTTTGTGCTAAGCAGCTCTATGAAATTGGCCCCTGGAAATAAGAGGTGTAACACCTAAATAAAAATAAAAACTCCGGGGATGTGGTCTAATTATTCGGAGTATCTGGGCAGGGGAGGGCTAATTCCACCCCGTCTGACTTATGTCGATGCTCGGTGAAACTCCCACACCGAGTGGCCACGCCTCGTTCGGGGCCGTCCATAAAGTACGTACGCACGAAATGCCGACTTGTTTGACCCCCTCCCCATATCTGTACGCAAGGCGTACGCAGTGGTCCCCCCCCCCCCCCCACCCGTACGCATACGCATTCCACATAAGGTTTTTCACTTTAACGTGGTACTTTGCTTTATATAGCATCATTAAAATGTCACCGTAATCCGGGCCGGTACCGTTATTAGGACGTCACTTTTAAATTCTGAAATGAATGACTAATAACATACATATACAGATGTATTGGAATGTGATGTATTTTTTATTATGTTGAATAAGAAAAAAAAAACAATTGCAAACTATGCAAACTTTCGTTTGCGTACGTCCCGGGTACGCATTGCCCCCCCCTCCCCCCCCCCGTGTACGCATGGCGTACGCATCGGTACCCCCCCCCCCCCCCCTTTCGCACGCACGTACTTAATGGACAGCCCCTTCGCTGTTTGCTTCTCATTAGTTGGGTACTTACCACTAGGACCTGTATAATTCGCTGCGAATCTCATAATTACAGCAAATTCATGCATTTTATTTAAAAAGGGAACAAAATAATGATTGATATTCTCTCTTTTATTCAGACTCCCTTGCATTACTCCTATAAAACGAATTTGCCTAACTTATTTTTTAAACGTTACACAACCGTCTAATCTTCCCGAACTTGACCGATATTTTTTTTTGTCGAGTTACACAACAACAAAATCAACAACCAACTTCCATGTTGACATAGAATTCGGTGTATTATATTGACCGTGTATTCAGAGCGACCGCATGGAGTGATCAAAATGTGAAGTGCTCATCAGTGAAGCACAATTATAGTCAATAATTGATAGCGATTTTTATATAAATGGTCCAACGGTGATGTTGTGGCGTCAAGGGAGGGACAGGGCTGGCTTGTAGATTGAAGACGAAACTACTTTTTGTTCACCTAGCTTGAGGATCAAAAAGACCCATATATCTTGCAACTCAGCTCGGTTTACTTATACGACAAACCAACCATTTCATTTCATTCAGTGGCATTTAATTATTTTTCACTATATGGCAGTATGAGTCAATATTCAGTCTTTCATTATAAACCGTATTATTTAACCTACATGAAACTAATAACTTTTTTATTTAAAGGTAGTTTCATACTTTGGTTTTTATTAAAGAAATACAGATTATGGGCACAAATATCACGACAGATACAGTAACAGTCATCTGTGAAAATTTCAGTCCCATACGGTGCCCACTTTTTGAGAAAACAGTGAAAAACAGCCACAGCATTTCTTAAGTCTTTTCTCTTTTATTTTTGATCTTTTAAAAGATCAAAAAGATTTTCGGTCGTTGTTTTACTAATTATCTAGATAAATGCACCATTTCAGGCAAAACAATTTAACGGTAGGTTTCTACCAGCATCATCTTCATACCCTGCAAGTTATACGTAAATCTGTGAAAATTTCTGTTTTGGTCTCTTACCAAAGTATGATACTACCTTTAAACAAATCATCTACACTTTGCTTGAACTTCAAAAATTTTATCACCCGTTTAATCGTGTTGACAGCTGCCCTGTCTTACTTATGAATTTGGCCTATGTTGATTATGAAAGATGTAAGGTAGATAACATCGAAAGATGTGTACATGTTTATGTCTTAATATTTGTCTAATAACGACCGTTGATTTTGTTTTTAATCCTATTATGACTCTGATGTTTTATTCAAATGTTCTCTCAATAATTTTCATATCCTGTGTGAACCCGTTGTAGTTTTGTCTGTCTCGTTTTTTTATACTAAAATTACCGATGTGGTTGGGATATAATGTATTATTCTTTTACCATGAGGTTTAAAATGTTGAATTTGATATGATTAGGATGGGACCTTAGGTAGACTTTCCCATAGGATCATGCACAAACTTTACTTATCTATTTCTAAACATCCTCTAAACCAATGAACTTGAAATTGACATATTTTCATATTGAGAGCATTCTCTGTGTTCTATTAAAATATGGACAGGATAAAATATGTCTGGTACCTTAGGGAGACATCGAAAAGTCTCCCTGATTTCTGATGTCTCCCTAATGTCCACTTTTAGATGCTAACGTGTCCCCCTAATACCTCATTTGTAAATATTATACTACATTGATGTATAGGCAAAAAGACTGAGTGAAGTTTTTCTAATTTCCCTTTCTTGGATAGGCGGAATATGGGATTTGGTGTTCAAAATGTTTTCGCAAATTGCCCTACGATGCACTTAATTTGCATAATTATAGGCCTACATGTATAGATATATTGTATCTTCACTACACACTTCTGGCATATCTGGAAACTGAAGGGTCCATGCTAACCAACATGGCGGATTCTAATCTCTGGTCGTGGGATAGCCACAGTTGGTTGCCTGCAGCAGCGGCCTGGGCTGCTTCAGGAATCCCTGGTACCCGTTCTCGTCCAGAAACTTCAAGACCTCCTCCTTGTACTTGTCCAAGAATGAGATGGGGTTCCTGGCCAGGACGTAGAGGGCGCGATCACCGCTGCTGGTCACCACCGAATACTGGTACTTGCCATCAATGACGGGACCCAGTTTAATGACGAGATCTAGGAAAGAAACGGAACCACGTTGGGTCAAAATAATGTCACTGGCTGATTGTTGCCGTACGTGCATGAAACTGAAGATCTTCGGGGCCTGTGCTTCGCCAGCCCTGCCTGGGCTAAGGATCATGGTTACCCGTGTCCTTGAGCAAGACACTTTGCGATGTTTTGATCTCTCCACCGAGGAGAAAACAACTTAGTGCCTTCGAAGGCAGAAGTTGATTGTTGTGTTTCTACATGGCATCTTTTGGGGACTGTGTTTAGCCTATACTCACCAGACAACTGAAACAGTCTAGGAAAGGAATATGCCTAAAATGAAATAATAATTGCAGGATATTTCTTTTTCTCAACTGTTTTCTTTGTCATGTTAAGATGTTGATGACTAGCCTTGATATCATTGGCCTAGCATTCATTATTTTTTCCATTTGAAAGTTATCGTTGCAAATATTATACGACTATTCTAAACACAAGTATATGCTTCGGCAAGTTTGGACTCTGATCCTGTGGATGAACTATATAAGACCAAGGGAAGACAGTGGGGTATGTGAGTGCTCTGCCATGTGTTTCCATGCTACATTGGTTCCTCGATGGATGCGAACTTACAATCGCCTTCCACGGGCACACCTTCTAGGACCACCTTGAGTCGACCTGGCGCGGATAGATTAGGGATGTAAGCAAAGCCGGCTATGTCACGCCGTTTGCCCTCTGGCCAACCAACTCGACCGGCATTGTACACGGAAACAAACGTCTGGTTGATCATCTTGTCTTGAAGAAGAAGATGAGAGCAAAAAGAAGCATTTTTGTAAAAGAACAAGCAATATTTCCGTGTGACATCTCTGACTTTCGAAACAATTTGGTTTTAAGGTTAATGTGCGCTTTTCTAAACGACTGACGCTTAAAGGTACAGTACAGGATATTGGTAACGTACCAAAACGGAAATGTTCACAGATTTACGTATAACTTCCAGGATATACAAATGGTATACTGGTAGAAACATACCATTGAAATATTTCCGCCTGAAATGCTGTATTTATCCAGAAATTGGTCACTACATAGACCGAAAACAGTTTTGATCTCGGGGTAAGATCAAACCATTCTTCATGTTTTATAAGAAAAACGAGTCGGGTTTTCGCTATTTTCTCGTGACTCAGATGTTCGATTGAGCTCAAATTTTTACAGGTTTATTATTTCATGTACATGTTTGATCAGACAGAGTATGAGTGCTGTCCTGTGACCTTTACCAATCATGTATTGTTCCTTTAAGATGTCTTTAAAAAAAAGATGGCGGGCGCTTACGTGAACTTGACGGTCACATGGTATTGACGTCAGGTTGGTCGTGCAGCTTTACACAAAAGAATACAAGCGAGGATCGCCACCTTAAGTATACTTACAATCGGCGGTAGTGCAGACAGAATCCAGGTCCATATTGACAATTTTCGTCCATCCATTCTCATATGGCTGCGAAAAAAACGCGTCAAAGAAAAAACAGGGTTTTTTTTCAGAATTGGTTTTCAGAATTGATTACCGTATTGCAGACTTTATGTCAAGCACTGCTGGCCTGGCTTGCAAGTTATGCCTCAACTTGTGTCATTTATTGTTGTCCCCCTGCCAGTGGCGGATCTAGCTTTTTGGTAAGGGGGGTTTACCCGGAGTGAAGTTTTGTAGCCAGGCACTGTGAGGGCGTGGTGGGGGAGGTGTGGGGTCAACCCCCCCCCCCCCCCCCCCGCTTTGGTAGGGAGCTTTTTCAATTTGACATTTGAATTTTTTTTTTTTTTTTGAAAAAAAAAGGGAATCCAAGGGGGGGGGTGGTTTAAACCCCTTAACCCCCCCATAGATCCGCCCACTGCCTGCGTTTCCCTTTCACAATACTTTTTCTGCTGTTATTTTACCTAAAGCTTAGCGCTTACTCTAAAATCGAGAATACATGATATGTGATTTTTATGTACAAGACGAGTAATAATTAACTGCTGCAAAGTGCTCACCAGCCAAAATAATTACATGTACCTGAAATTTATCAAATGCTTGGAGTTAGAAGGCTAGACGTGTCAGGCTTTCCTAACTCTAAGTATTGTATGTTTAATAGTCACCAATATTTATTTAGTTTTCTTTTAATCCGAGGGAATTACGAACGTAGCTAGCATGAAGAGTTAATCTGTCATAAGATTAGTCGGTTTTATTTAATTGTCATCAACTTTGTACCAGCTTTTTTTTCTGTAGTTTTGGAAACCAAATTTTGACGGAGAAAATAAGATTATGGTAACTGTTTTTTCACAGTTTCAAAAGTGTTTTATGATTCAAGCAAGTTATACGAGGCTCGACATTTTGTTTACCTGATACCACCGTCCCACGTACGCCTTGAGATCGAGCTTGTCAACGGTCGGAATTTCCCCGCGGCACACGGTGAACGTAGCCAAAACGAGGAACACCACAATACGCACACGGGTCATGATTGGTTCGGATTGATACAATTACAACTGTTCGAAAATCAACCCTCGGCAAGATAATAAAAACTGAAAATCAATCGGGGCTGGGTTTTTTTTTTGGAGAGCTAATTAATTCACAGAGGAAGGAAGTCTGCTTGTTTTTTTCCGGGTGATGGTTTAGAAGTTATTCTTACCATGCCCGGTTATAGATAACGCTAATCAGTGATTATACCAAAATTAGTGCAAAGTTCACATTTTCAAGGTTTCTAGCATGATTTTCTACGGTGGCATGGGAAGGTCATCGCCCATCGCAAATATTTAATAAGATAATGAACGTAAAATATCAGATGACGGCAAGAAAAAAAACCTGACTGGATTTTAAGTCATTGAACGTGAACGCAGTCATTTTTTTGTTCACTTTTCGAAAGATTAAGAACACCGTGAGTACGAACGTGCGATAATTTACTTACGAAAACAAAAAGGTTTTAATTTTTCCTTCGGAAACATGCACTGTGAGATATTGATCACATGCTGATTTATGATATGTGTTTTTAAAGGTAGTATCATACTTTGGTAAGAAACCAAAACAGAAATGTTCACAGATTTACATATAACTTACAGGGTATGAAGATTGTGATGGTAGAAACATACCGTTAAAATATTTTCCGACCGAAGTGGTGCATTTATCCAGAAATTAGTAAAACAACGACCGAAAATCTGTTTGAACTTTTAAAAGATCAAAAATAAAAGAGAAAAGACTTAAAGAAATACTGTGGTTGTTTTTCACTGTTTTCTCAAAAGGTGGACACAGTATGGGACTGACATTTTCACAGATGACTGTTACTGTATCTTCCTTGATAATCATTTGTGCCGATAAATCTGTATTTCTTTGATAAAAACCAAAGTATGATGTTACCTTTAAAACCTTAAAGTTTGTAAGTCCCGGGTGATCTAATGTTGATAAAAGCACATTAATAAAATGAACTGTAGTAAAAAGACATTTTGACTGCAACAGCGCCAACAACGTGGGCCTGACTTTTTCTTGTCACATTGAAGTTTACTGAAAAGCAAATGGGCAAATTTCACTCAGCAACTATTATTTGCCAACCGCTGCGGGACGTTGACTTGTAACCTTCTACATAAAATACTTCCCGGGTACCAGGCACAATCATCCATTGGTTGACAAAAATAGACTTCGATCGATGCTGATGTAGTTTATTTATTTGATAACATAATTACCATACAGTCACGGTGAATGTACACAGCACTGTAAACAACTAGTGCTGTACAGCACGATTCTGCAAGGTGTCCTTTTATAAAAAAAAAAAATACTAAGCATCTTCGTAAAAAAAAACTCGCCACCTACAAAATGATTAGAGAATTGAGGCGCGAGACCAATACAAAGACATTATCTGGGCCATTGTGTTTGAGCTATCTGAACTTTCTGCTTGTGCCGAGGTAATGGGAATTCGATCTGTAAATTGACAGACACTATTGTTAGAGAAGTTCAGTCTGAAAGGTGATATTGTGAGCGTCTTCTGGAAAATCATGTTGGGGCTTTGTCCTTGCGTAGTGTAAATGTGGGTAGGCGTGTTGGTATTATTCCGTGCACTATTTTGACTCGTCTTGATTTGTTTTGCAGACTAGGCACTCTTTAATGGGCCCATCAGGAGAACGGATGAAAAAGACTTTAATACACGCATGTTTAGTAAGCAAAGCATCAAGAAATTGTTGGCTTAAAGATACAATACATGATTGGTATAGGTCACAGAACAGGGGCCAATTTTATCAAACTGTTAAGCACAAAAATGTGCGCTAAGCATGACATTTCTGTCTTAAAGGGATTGCATACGTTTGGTAATTTGAGCCTATTGTTTGTTTCAAACCAATATAATTGTATATATATACCATAAAACTAACCTGTGAAAGTTTCAATTCAAAAGGTGGTAGCGTTTTTGAGATTTTGGCGACAAACTAGAGCGGTTATTTCACGCCAGATAACAGTAAGTCAATAACTGAGAAGCGTTACGGCCATAACGCTTCTCAGATTCATAATTTTTGGAGATAAAAAGTGACATATTTTCCATAACCGCGGTACTTCGAATTGAACGTTTCTCAGTATGCATTATACTATCCAAAGCAGCTGTACTTCTCACCAAGTAAGTTTTTATTGCCATAAATTTTCAGTCATTACCAAACGTATGCAATGCCTTTAATAAAACAGGGTTAACAACCAAATTTCCACGTGTTGTGTATCACTTGTGATTGTTCTTTGGCTGCTGTTCGCTGACCATGAATATCAAATGGAATTTTCAATGGGGGTTTGTTTTATTGGGCGAGTAATTTTTGTGCTAAGCAATTTTTTGTGCTTAACAATTTTATAAAATTGACCCGCGCATCACTCACACTTTGTCTGATCAAACATGTGCATGAACTAATAAACCTGTGAAAATTTGAGCTCAATCGGACGTCTGAGTCACGAGAAAATAGCGAAAATCCAAATCAATTTTTCTTATAAAACATAAGGAATTGGTTTCTATCTTAACCCGAGATCAAAACTGTTTTCGGTCTTTGTTTTACTAATTTCTAAATAAATACACCATTTTAGGTGGAAATATTTTAACAGTATGTTTATATCAGCACCATCTTCATACCCTGAAAGTTATATGTAAATCTGTGAACATTTCTTTTTGGGTATGTTACCAATCCTGTACTGTATCTTTAACGTGATGGAGTTGTCAACTTAGTTACAATTTGGTATTAGTTTATTTCTTCCAAGTGCCCATGCATACTAATATTACCCAAGAAATTGATAAGCAGAAACGTATGTAGTAGCAGCTCGTGTTGTGCTTGTGATGTGGTAGCACGCCCTCTAACGACATGATTTCATCAACTTGGTTAGGTTCTGAGGACCGTTTTGACTTCCGTAAAGACTGTTGCCGTTAAAATAACCTGCCGTAAGATGACATAAATTATAGTTTATTACTTTATTAGAGGAGCGAATGTATACATGATCCACTTTCGACCACTGCCATCTTGACTCTTGAGACAATGCAAAGTTACAGCGTGGTGAAGATTCCAATTGCGAATGCCCGAATGAACAATTATTCGTAATGCACGCGGGAGATTTGTAATTGTGGACACATGCGAGTAATGAAAGGAGCTTCAAAATCCTACAAAATCTCATCCATCCTGAGTGGACGCACATTATGCATGCAAGACACAAGGTAAGTACGACTTGATATGTGCTTAGCGGGGATTATTTCCCCTTGTATTGTTTCAATTAAGATCTTTAGGCCTACTATACATCTCAAGCTGTTTTCAATTGTGTAAAAGGACTGCATTACGGTATAAAATGGCGCCCATGTACTGCGCATGCACCGTGGTTTTCGTTGTCAATGCGTATGTGTGCATAAAATCCATTGCGATTTTAATGCATATTGTGATCTTTTGAGGTCGGTGCTGTCGCACAAAATGCTGTCTTAAGGATGGTTCGGACAGTACTGGGGTGTTCACTGAATCACGTGACTCGGAAAACTTCCTGGCTACACACATAGCCTTTACGAAATGAGGCTTAAGTTAAAGGTAGTATCGTACTTTGGAAACCGAAACAGAAATGTTCACAGATTTACGTATAACTTATGGTATGAAGATGGTAGAAACATATCGTTAAAAATTGTCCGCATGAAATGGTATATTTATCCAGAAATTAGTCAAACAACGACCAAAAATCTTTTTGATTAAAAGATCAAAAATAAAAGAGAAAAGACTTAAAGGGATTGCATACGTTTGGTAATTTGAGCCTACTGTTTGTTTCAAACCAATATAATTGAATATATATACCATAAAACTAACCTGTGAAAGTTTCAATTCAAAAGGTGGTAGCGTTTTTGAGATTTTGGCGACAAACTAGAGCGGTTATTTCACGCCAGAGAACAGTTAGTCAATAGCTGAGAAGCGTTACGTACGGCCATAACGCTTCTCAGATTCATATTTTTTGGAGATAAAAAGTGACATATTTTTCCATAACCGCGGTACTTCGAATTGAACGTTTCTCAATATGCATTATACTATCCAAAGCAGCTGTACTTCTCACCAAGTAAGTTTTTATTGCCATACATTTTCAGAGTCATCACCAAACGTATGCAATGCCTTTAAGTTATACTGTGGCTGTTATTCACTGTTTTCTCAAAAAGTGGGCACCGTATGGGACTGAAATTTTTCATAGATGACTGTTACTGTGTCTTCCTTGATATTTTTGCCCATGAATCTGTATTTCTTTGATAAAAAAAACAAAGTATGATATACTATGATACTACCTTTAAGGCCAGGGTCGGAATTTGTTTTGCTACGGCCATTCTGTGTTCTAAATGTATGAATGGCTTGAGATACTTGGCGAAGCTGGAGCCGTTCTTCGGCTTCGTCATGATTTTTTATTGTAGCCCAATCCCTTCGTTTCGTTTTGTGGGCCTCAATGGCGGTAGTGAAATAAGTCATGCCTTGCGTCAAGCTTTTCGTGAAGGCCCGAAGTAATGAGTATGGCACAGGCGCGGTTCTAGAGCCAAAATTTGGGGGGGGGGGCTAGAAGAGCCATTAATTTTTTGGGGGGCTAGAAGACCCAATATTTTGGGTTCTTCTAACACTCGCTTCTGCTATGTCTTATTAGGGGTCGAAAAACATGCACATTCTAGCCCACACAACGCGTTATTTATGTAATTGGCGCTTAATAACTGAAAAAATCCAGTATTTTCAAGAATTTTTTTTTCACTTGCATTTTTTTGGGGGGGCTAGACAAAATTTTTGGGGGGCTACAGCCCCCCCCCCCCCCTAGCCCCCCGTAGAACCGCGCCTGGTATGGCCTCCAGGGGCAAATTTCACAGAGATGCTTAGCCCAAAAATTCGCTAAGCATGACATTTCTGTCTTAATAAAGACAGGATTAACAATAACAACCAAATGTCCATGAATTGTGTATCACTTGCAATTGCTCCTTGGTTGTTGTTCGCTGACCACGAATATCAAGTCGAATTTTCAATGGTGGTTTGTTTTATTGGGACAAGCCATTTTTTTGCTAGGCAATTTTTGTGCTAAGCAGTTCTAGACTGGTTCCCGTCTCAAGTTCGAGTGACAGACGTCACGAGACAGCGGAGGGAATGGGAACCAGGCTTAATCTTTATACACGCCCACAAAAAGTTGTGAACATCATCTCTATTAATAGAAAAAAAACTTTTTTGCGCTTGCCCAGAGCTCACCCAATTAGGAGCCTTCGTCATTCTGCAGCTGGCTAACTGTCCATATAAGTTTATTATTGATTAATGAGACGGGAACCAGTCTAGCTTGGTAGGAACTTTTATAAGGCCGTGTCCCAATTCTCTGGCTGCGACCGCCGCGCAAAATAACAACACAAGTCTATGGAAATGGATGCAGTCACTGGCTAGTGGCTGCCATAGGTACATGCGTAATTTGCAGCCGGAGCCAGAGAATTAGGACACAACCTTAGTAGCTCCATGCACGGTTACACAGTCAACACTGTCACTGTTTGTGAGGTTTGTGTCGCGTTTGCATTATTGGGCTCGTTTTTACTTCCCTTTTCTTGCTTTTTAATCATTGCCACAGTCAAAAGTGCCTTGCTGGGATCAAAACATTTCAGTTTATCCAATGAACTTTTGTCTCTTATGCCAAACTTTGGAGGATATGTAGTGGGCACTGTATCTTTAAACACCAAGCAATCATCAACAGTCGAAAGTGTTGATAATGTAAGCCACGTATACGCCAAGTGCGCAAAATGGAACACGAAAACTCTCAATCGGCCCCACGCATGCAACAAACAAAACCCACTAGGGAAGAGAAATTGTGATTACCTCTCAAATCCTCCCCCCAAAAATAGATCTTTCAAGTTACGAACACTGAAATCGAACCCGTGGTGTTTATTCCCTGAAGTTCCACAGGTCGGAAGCGGGAGGGAGATTGTTGTACTTAACTTGTCAACAAGATCGGCAGTTGCGCTGGCGAGTTTTGCCTGTTTGGCGAATTGCACGTATAACGGGTCTATGTCGTCGCGACTTTTATATTCAGCGAATAAACGCCGTGCGTTATTGAGGGGGAGGCAAGTACGGCTTGTGGGTGTGCGTATACGTATACGTCAACGCCACGCTCCCATTGGGACGGTACAGACCCGATATACAAGACAAAACACGCCCCGTCTTCGCATAAAACGGCTAATCAAGCCACAGCCAATTTATGACGTGATGATTAACACAAACCTGACATTGAAGAATTAGGACTTCGATATGAAACACTGTGGAGTCTAACCATCCCCTTATAACGGTCGACCCAGCGCATGACGCAACTCGACACGCGCGTGACAAACTTGACCCACAGAGAGATACGAACCTTAGCTAATTAAAATGTCACGGTTCTTCACGGTAACTGCAAGGAACGCATCCAGCGCAAAGAAAGTTGAATACAGACTGAAAAGTTTTTCAGAAAACCCACAAACTTTTCATACGTGCCTCACCGTTTGTGCACAGATCGACAGCCCTTTTCTAATACTGTGGCTCATAGTTCCCATGACATCACAGCTTTGTCATAAATATGGAAATTCTGATTTACATACACATTACAAAGCTTGTGGTTTAAAAGATGAGCGTGCACTGTCAACATTTTCGGTTACAATGTTGGCCAGTTAGGGCAATACTATGGTGTTCCATTTGTGCCGTCAACGCGTCGCATTTATTTTGCCGTTGCATTTTTTGGGGCCGTCGCATTTGGTTTTTTTTTTTGGGGGGTGCCGTCGCATGTTTTGGGGCCGTCGCATTTATTTTGCCTTTGCATTTTGGGGGCCGTCGCATTTTTTTTTTTTTTTTTTGGGGGGGGGGGGGGGCGTCGCATTTTCTTTTTGCCGTCGCAAAAAAAAATTTGCGACGCGTTGACGGCACAAAATACAACACCTTGGTCCCTGTTTACATTTGCTACATTTTGACCAACATTTTACCGAGGTGGTGCTACGACATTGTTACCAATCTCGCTTTGCTCCGTCTACACTGACAACATTTTCAGCAAAGTACGTACCTACCTGGGCAACATGTTACCGAGATCATTACCGAATATCTTGACTGTGTACACTCTGCTTTAGTCTCATCTTTGGGTGATTGTAAGTTGGACAGACATCCGTCTGCCATCTCAGTGTATTCGACAGTAGCCCCATAGGCCCAATCTCAACATTAATCCGAGGCATTGAACTAAAGTCTTCCAAAACTTATCTCGTGGGAGTGTTCTTCAACTGAACACGATGTTGACTAGACTTGGCTTTGATATAGATAGTATTCTTGTCTGTACTGCCTATCTTAATGCCCGCGTAATCTATACAATCCTATAAAATACATGCTATATGCACGTCATTTTGAGGCATCATACAGGCGACGTTTATTCCCAAGTTTACAGGTCTTTGGTTCTAGTTTCATGTCTTAACTTCTTCTCATGTTTGACATGAGTTTGTTCACATTTTGTTCACATTGTATAATCACTATAGGGAATACCAGGCAAGTTCGTCTATCATGCGATTCAGGGGTGGATTTCACCAAACTCGTCTTTACTTACTATCAATCAGGACTTTTGATGCATTGAAGCCCTACGTGGGATATGTCCCATAAGACTGGTTATCCTTCGTAACTAGAGTTACGATCGATCGCAGGGCTTTGTGAAATCACTACCCAGGGGTCAATTACACCAAGCTCATCTTAACTTACCATCGTAGGGCGTATCCCCCCTTTGTAACTCGAGTTACGATCGATCGTAAGGCTTCGTCAAATCTATACCTCTGGTTTTCTGTCTATAGTTTCAGTACTGATGACAATCATTTAGGTTGTGTCGTATTGTTCACCAACGCTATGATACCGCGCGTGTAAACAAGGCAAATGAAGTCCTATTTTTCTTCTCAGTAGTTTTTACTCTGACCATGAATGCCCTTTTTTGTAAGAACCGAATTATTTTATAACACTAGGCGTGAGGTTTAAAGGGAGAGAAAACGGAAACGGCAGAAAAACAGTACACAGTAGCAACAAAAGCTGCAGTATTGAGTGGTATGCGTAATGGCAGCAACAGCAGCAACTGCAGCAGAAACCGCATCAGCAACCAGAAACAGTAGCAGCAACAATAGTGGTATGCCTAATGGCGGCAACAGCAGCCTCACTACCACCACCAACAGCAGCAGCAACTTCAGTAGAAACAGCAGCAGCAGCGACTGCAATAGAAACTGCAGCAGCAACTTAGGTAGAAGCAGCAACAGAAACAGCAACTGCAGTAGAAACAGCAATAGCAGCAGTATTGAGTGGTATATGCTTAATGGCGGCGATAAACTCAGCGGGACCAACGAGCGGCAACCAGAAACAGCAGCAGCAGCTGCAATAGCCCAGCTGCAGCAGCAACATCAGCCGCAGCAGCATAGATAGCAGCAACAGCACCCAAACAGGCTTGAAAACAAAACGGACACTTTTTCCAACAGTAGTCATACAGATATCCTTCTTAATGTGGTGTGATCGTGGTATATTAACCGTGGATCATAGAAGAGAGGTGCCATTATTACTTGTAGCGCGCCCTCTGTTGTTCAGTTGGTTCGCGCTGGGCCCTCCCCCGGATTCTTCTAAGTGACGGGATGCTTGCAGCCCATTATATTATTTCCCATTTTTGTGACATTAAATGACATTCGGAACATAAGGGACGAGTAGCCCAACTTGAGGTCAAGTCCAATTTGCATACAACGGGAACATTAATTTTCATCTAGGCAATTTTTCCTTAAGTTGTCTCCAAGATATATTACCTGATAGACGTGTTTTCACAGAGCCAACTTACAGATAAATAACGCTAAAACACGGCATTTCATTTCTGTAGAAGTCAACTCCATCGCATTTTAATCGGCATCGCTATAGCCTATTATATCGGTATCGATATCGGCAACCTACTCCGAGTACGTTTTTGTCGATACTTGCCGATAACCTCTTACCCTAACCAATTGGCACTAAACATGCTAATTAGCGATAGTGTAGGCTGCGGAAACATCATAATATCATACTTTGACTTTTATCAACGAAATGCAGATTAATGGATACAAATATCAAGACAGATACAGTAACAGTCATCTGTGAAAATTTCAGTCCCATACAGTGCCCACGTTTTGAGAAAACAGTGAAAACTACAGCCACAGTATTTCTCAAGTCTTTTCTCTTTTCTTTTTGATCTTTTAAAAGATCAAAAAGATATTCGGTCGTTGTTTTACTAATTTCTGGATAAATACACCATTTTAGGCAGAAAAATTGTAACGGTATGTTTCTACTACCACCATCTTCATTCTTCATACCCTGTAAGTTATAGGTAAATTTGTTAAAATTTCTGTTTTGGTTTCTTACTACCTTTAATCGGAAAAACGTAGCGGTATTTACCGATATTATTCACCTACCGCTAAATAGCGATGGGCTTGTGGATACACCGTACGCTCCTATAGTCTAAAGACGAAATGGCGAACCGACTCTCATTATCAGAATCATTATAGTAACGTCTCGAACCAAGACTAGAAGACGTTGGACAGATGGACAGCCGTACTGTTTGGCCCTTTTCCTTCTGCCGAACACCAAATTTGATTATTTAAGGGTTCATTTCGTTTACTTTGCCGTCCATCGCACTGTCACTCCCGATGAAGCGCGCACCAGCCTGGCACGGACCCTTGCATACGCCGTGCTAATGATGCCCAACGCCAACTTGCCTAAATTCATTTTATTTGTCAAATTCCATATGGACGTCCAAGTGTCGGATTAATTTTCAGAGATCCTCTTAGCTAGCTATGTAGGCATTCCATATAGCCTATACGCCGTCGTGTACTATCCATATTGAGCCACATTCGACTTGAATCCCGAAAAATCGATCTCTTTTCCCAGTCGTCATTTTTATTTTAAAAGAAATTATAATCATTTGAAAATTTCTCATCGCACTCTTGAGAGAATTTCCTACTTTCGACTAAACAAAATATAAAGAAGTGGAATGAGGAGTCCATCAGTTTTGACTGGCGTTATTGCCACAGCTGCGGCGTGATTATCGGCGGTCAGTCCTTATTGACCGGGACTTGAAGTCCCTTTGGGGTATGAAAGAGGACTGGAGGACGGGTTGCTTAACACCGCCTAGCCCCTCATCAACGCCGTGGCGACTCGGCATAATTATGTCCAAGTTGCGTCTCCGTGAAAGATAAAAACAAATACCGGTGATATGACCGTTCGCGCTCCATCGATCGACCGGGACGCGGGCTTGTTGTTGTCGGGGTGTGTCCGGACCGGTAAGTGCCGGTGAGATGGACCGTAGTCGGACTGTAATGATTGTGGTCGATTCACGGTGCAGTTGCCATTTGCAAGACACCAGCACCAAATACACGGGTTTACACCATGGCGGCCATCTTAGATTTTGATCGCAACTTCAAAACGAGGCACTTCCACGCATGCGCACTTTTCGAAGTGTAAGCCCGTCCAAGTTGTCGAAGACAATACACGGGTTTACACTTCCAAAAGTGCGCATGCGTGATAGTGCCTCGTTTCGAAGTCGCGATAAAAACCGCAGAAGTGTAAACACGTGTATTGTCTTCGACAATGGACGGGCTTACACTTCGAAAAGTGCGCATGCGTAGAAGTGCCTCGTTTTGAAGTTGCGATAAAATCCAAGATGGCCTCCGAAGTGTAAACCCGTGTATACACGGGTTTACACTTCCAAAATAGCGCATGCGTGATAGTGCCTCGTTTTGAAGTCGCGATCAAAACTGCCGAAGTGTAAACCCGTGTATTGTCTTCGACAATGGACGGGCTTACACTTAGAAAAGTGCGCACGCCTGGAAGTGCCTCGTTTTGAAGTTGCGATCAAAATCCAAAATGGCCGCCATGGTGTAAACCCGTGTATACACGGGTTTACACTTCGGCGGTTTTGATCGCGACTTCCAAACGAGGCACTATCACGCATGCGCTTTTTTCGAAGTGTAAACCCGTGTATTGTGATGATATTTAATATAGGTTTTCCCGGCCAATTTCAGCAAAGAAGCATTCATTTTAACACGGGGTTCAGTCAAATTCGTTTTAAATTGAATGCTCGTCCACGTACATGGGCATTCCAAATTAAAACTAAGTCGTTCAATTTCGTTATTGAAGCATTCTTTCCCTGAATCCGGTCTTTCAAATTCAGATCGTCCTATCGTGCATTCAAATTCGTCAAAGGCCTTAAACGGCGACCTGACAAGCATTCAACTTCGTGAATAAGCATTCACTTTTCAAACATGTGCATTCAAATTAAAATCTACATGGCAGGATGCCTTGCATACCAGGAAATTGA